>VZRF01002162.1:3830-199340 GCA_013396875.1 Vireo altiloquus
TGAGGCCTCACCTGGAGTACTGTGTCCAGTTCTGGGCCTCGCAGTTCAGGAAGGATGTTGAGGTGCTGGAGTGGGTCCAGAGAAGAGTAATGAGGCTGGTGAAGGGACTTGAACACGAGTCCTATGAGGAGAGGCTGAGGGAGCTGGGGTTGTTTAGCCTGGAGAAGAGAACGCTCAGGGGAGACCTCATCACTCTCTACAACTACCTGAGAGGAGGTTGTAGGCAGGTGGGGGTCGGTCTCTTCTCCCAGGCAACTAGCAGTAAGACAAGAGGCCATGGCCTCAAGCTGTGCCAGGGGAGGTTTAGGTTAGATATTAGAAAGAAATTCTTTACAGAGAGGGTAATCCGCCATTGGAATGGGCTGCCCAGGGAAGTGGTGGATTCTCCATCTCTGGAGGTTTTTAAGACGAGGCTGGACATGGCACTTAGTGCCATGGTCTAGCAGCTGTGGTGGTAGTGGTTGGACTTGATGATCTCAGAGGTCCCTTCCAACCTGTCTGATTCTATGATTCTATATGTTTATATGAAAAAATGATCCAGAAATCAAGAATTCAATTGCTATCTAAAAATCAACTTCTCACTGAATTGTAGTGAAGGAGTTTCATACAGGTTGAAATCACTTATACAATATACCAGTTCTGCAAATCCCTGAAGTTTATGGTCATTTATTCTGAGATATTTCATAAGCTCAATTAAATAATAATAGTGATTATTATTTAAAAATTACAAGACTGGGATATAAAACAGCTTCCATTTCAAAGATCTGATCAAAAATGGATAAATGGGCTTTATGATACTGAAAGAAGGCAAGAAAATTCTTCTTTTTGCTTTAGAACTTTGAAGACTTGTGAGAAGGCCATATTTTGGATATGTCTTCATTCTATGGCCCTTTAGAGGAATGTTGCAGCTCCTGATCAATCAGGAACCCACAAGAGTTTGCCTTGTTCTGAGGCATTGTCTTCCTTCACACGTTTTCCTTAAAAGGTTTAAGCTATACCATTTTTCTTCTGGATTGGTGACTGAACGAAGCAACTTGTTATTCCAACGAAATAGCTTTTGCTAGCTTTGTTTCAATCACAAGATCCAGGATCTGATGTGAAAGAGCAGCAAATATTGTCCATCTCAACTTTTGCATGGCTTTCAACACTGTCTCTCACAATATTGTCATAGGTAAACTCAGGAAGGGTGGGTTGGATGAGTGGGCAGTGGGATGATTTGAAAACTGTCTGGACAGGAGATCCCAGAGCCATATTCAGTGGCATGGGGTCTAGTTGGAGGCCTGTCACTAGTGCTGTCCTCCAAGGTCCAAAACGGGGGGCCCAGTACTGTTTAATTTACTCATCAATGACTTGGACGAAGGTCCAGATGCCTCCTCAGCAAGTTCACTCATGACACAGAGTTCGGAGGAGTGGCCAATACCCCTGAGTGCTGTGCAGCCCTTCAGAAGGACCTGGACAGGTTGGAGAGAAGGGCAGAAATGAACAGTTTGAAATTCAACAAAAGCAAATGCAGGATCCTGCACCAGCGGAGGAATAACCCCAGGCACCAGCACAGAAAAGCAGAGAAGGACCTCGTGGCCCTGAGCCAGCATTGCCCTTGTGGCCGAGAGGGCCAATGGTACCCTGGGGTGCATTAGGGAGAGCAGTGCCAGCAGGTTGAGGGAGGTGATCCTGCCCCTCTACTCAGGCCTGGTGAGGTGCATCTGGAGCACTGTGTCCAGTTCTGGGCTCCTCAGTGCGAGAGACATGGAGCTCCTGGAGCAGGTCCTCAGGAGGGTGACAAAGGTGATGGAGGGACTGGAGCATCTCTGTAATGAGGACAGGCTGAGGGAGCTGGTCCTGTTCAGCCTTGAGAAGACACAACTGAGAGGAGACATCATCCATGTCTGTCAGTACCTGAAGAGAGGGTGGCAGGAGGATGGAGCCAGGCTCTGCTCAGTGGTGCCAACCAACATGACAAGATTGTTCACTGCCAGTACTGCTATCATACTTCTTGCCGTGTCTATACCAATACTGAAAATTCATGGAATAAAACCTTTATGAGGGATTCAGATCTTTCCATAAATTTCTTCATTAATCCCACCAGGTAGGTTAAATAATACCACACTTGCTTTGCAATTCTTTCTTTCAAACCACCATGTTTAATAAGTTGTTGCCTACTATAGCATACAAGATTTTCCAGAACAACATAAGGTTATACTGATGTCATTGAATGCAAAGTATTAATCTTAGTATTTATTCAAATTGCTGAATGCAAATGTATCAATTGTGTATCAATTAAAACTACACTGCTTAGACAGTTTATAATGAAAAAGAAAAATCACATGTTCATATACTCAAGTTTCTTTGTGCCAACACATTATCTTTGTCCCATTAAAGAGCTTTATGCCATCTGTACCATCTGTGATACCAGCTGGTACATTGGTCCAAAAATATCTCTTCAATTATAGTATACTTATTAGTTTTTATATAGATTCAATTGTAGCTTAACTGAATTATAAAAATAAATTTAATTGGGGATTTTTCCCATTTCTGAGATTTGATTTTGGAAATAAAAATTCTAAAACTTCCTGTTCTTTTCTTGAGATTTGGAGATTTTATAGTTTGAATCACATAAAATGAAGTAAAGTAATAGTTAAAATGAGGTTTTAAATTAGTTAGGTATTGACACCATGTTCAAAATGAGACACTAACCATTTCTAGCAAAAATGAAATATTATTTTGTTATTATTTATTATTCAAAAATCACAGAATCAATTAAAAAATCTGAATACTTTTCCCCCAAAATGCTCCTTCTAAACAAATACAATATACATTAAAAAGGTAACTTTATAAAGTGAACAGTTGGATGATATTTTGTTTCCTACATAAAGACTTATCAGAATAGTGTTATTTATATAAAGCAAATTGAATTAAATTCCTTTTACAATGAGACTTAATGGCAAGATTCTCCTTCATTCCAGCAAGACAAAATTTAGCGTCATACAACTAACTGAAAATGTACATCCTTCTGTACCCCTCACCCCTTGTAACTTAGAGATTGATGCTTACATCAATCACATTACCCCTGCTTTTAAGCTGAACTACAAGCAAAGATCTGAGTATTATGTTATGAATCCTTCCCACGCAGAAATCCTGGATTTATATATTAATTACATAGGAAGTATACATCAAAAGAACCCTACCGTGATCATAAATCGTAACAGTGTTAGTTCAGCCCCATTCTACATATGCATTACGGTGCAACCTTCTAATGACAGGATGATGTGCTTTAGTTTGAACAGGAGTTTTGTTTGATAAGTTAATTTAATTCACGGATATTAGGTATTTACCAAATTCAAAACTTCACACTTTCCTAATTTTGTGCCCCTATAACTTACTTGTCAAACATTATTGAAAATGTGAACCGAAGACAGAGTTCTCTCTGATGTTCATCACTGCAGTGTCTGAGTGCTTCACAAACACTACTACATTTATATTCAAAATATCCTTGTGAGATGAGAGTTATTATTATACCTACTTTATGCAGAACAGAGGCACAGTGAGATTAAGATCAAAGGTATTGACTAATTTGGGCACTAGGAAGGAAACTCATGGAAGCTCATTTTCACAATGCATAATACACAGCCTTTCATATATGTTCAAAGCCTAGTTAGTAATGGTTGCAACTGCTCAATATTCTGCAAGTGAAACCCCATGGATTCATTCAGAAAACAAGAAACACATAGTGTCAAAGCATAAAATTTGTCTTAACTGACTCCTTTCATCACATCAGGGCAGGTTTAGGTTAGATAACAGAGTATCAGGAAAAGGTTTTCACCCAGAGGGTGTTTGGGCACTGGAGCAGGCTTCTCAGGGAAGGGGTCACAGCATGAAGCCTGACAGCATTCAAGTGTTTGAGCAATACTGTTGGGCACACAGTGTGATTCTTGGGGTGTCCTGCACAGGGCCAGGAGTTGGACTCAATGATCCTGATGGGTCCCTTCCAACTCAGCATATTCTATGATTCTATGACACAGGGGCTCTGTGGGAGAAGGAATCTGGTTTTCCATTAACCATATGGACCTCTTTTCTTTTTTTTAATCCTGTTTTGTTCACTATTTTCTAAATTGCTTGTTCAACAACTATGGAATTGCAGTTTTTTTTCTAAAAGTAGACGGGGTTTGGTTTCAGATAAATTTGACAGCTAGGAAAAAGATAAGCAGATAGCTGCAGTGGGTTACTATGTCCCCATATAATTCAAAACTAGAAGGAGATGGAGTAACTTCTGTGTTTTCTCACAGCAGAGAATATTGAGAATCAGAAACACAAGAATGGATTTCATGTTACTGTAGGGGCATATAGTGATGATTCCCCTACTACATCTAAGTTTGATTTTTCTCACCGGTCACTTTCATCTCAGTTTCAACAGAAGTGGTATGAATAAAAGGACTTTGTTTAAGCAGTGAAACTATCACAGCTTGGAGACGCATACCTCTTGTCAAATGAAGGGTTTTCAGTTAAAAAATTTTACCCCTCAATCAGCAAAGATAAACACAAATGTGCAAAGATAAACAGAGACATTTATGACAGCTCAGCTGATAGATGCTACAGTCAAAAGTTGGTATTTTTATGGCTTTAAATATATATATACATTAAGTATAACAAGGAAGTCAGATGTAGTGATGCTAATTACATTCAGAGGAATTTGGTGACATGAGCTGACAGAAGTTTAACTATGATGTATTCTTGCTGGCTGTCCTTGCTGTTACATTCAAGACAACTTGAACCTATGCACGTGCTTAGGCCAGCAGGAGGTGATGAAACCAGCTTCACCTTACTGTTGCCCTAGACCTTGAGGTCTTGCATTGTCAGAAAAAGGTTTTCTCTACTGTTGAGATTGATTAGCCCATCCCTTTCAAGTACCTTGCTTTTACACTCACAAGACCAAAGATAACAAATATTAACTGATGTACTAGAAAAGGACTTTTAGTATTAGAGGTGTTGAAATTTTTCAACTTTTTCACCTCTTGTAATTTTCCTTTTCTCACCCTGGATAACAAAGAAATCAGGTTGGCCTCGAAGGTGGAGGGTGGCAGAGAACAGTACAAAAAGCACATAGGTAACTCAATATTTCCTGCACCATTTTCTGTGACATAAGGGAAGCCAGGTATGCCTTCTGTTTTCCTACACAGTATAGGCTTGCTGGCATTTGGCTGGGGTGATCTGGAAAATTCAGCTGCACTGTTCCCACATATGACTAATTTTGTCATTGAGCCCACTAAACATTTAGATGGCATGGTGAAAAGTCCTTATTGACTTTTTAATTATTTTATTATTTCTTGCACACAGAAAGGATGAGTAAGAAAGTTACAGAATAACTGAGAGCACATCTTCTTGCCAAGAAGATAATGCTACTGAGAAGAACAGCAGGGAGGTGCCAGCAGGACAGCATTACTGCAGCAATAAAAAGCCCCACATCCTCCTACTTACCCCTTTTGGGCCGAAACAAGGGCAAATCTATCCTGTCAGAACTGTTGTGTGCCAGAACTACCAAGACCACACTGCAGGCTCCCATAGAAACAAGCGAGGGATGGCAGGAGCAACAAAGCAACATGCAATTTTGTCATTTCCTACTGTTTTTCCCTCCTTTCTTCTGCCCTAACTTTTCACTTCTGAGATATGCTGGGTTTCATTTTATTTTGATCTTTTGTGAAAAGTTATCCAGTCATAATGATTCAGCACAACAAAAACAAAACAAAACAAAACAAAAAACAAAAAACCCCTGGTTTTGCATACTTCTTTTAAGAAGCTGCTTCTGTCAGCTACCTTGAACTGCAGTAGAAGTGCTCCTTCCAGTCACAGGATTTTTTCTAGGGACAGATGCTTGCAAATGCAGTTGTGTTGTACTGCACTAATACCCAGTAAACTCGGTAAACAAAATGCAGATATTGCCAACCACCACAACAAATTCAGTTCTTTATGAGCCACACCATTTATAAAAAGACGTTCAGAGCTCTCATTTAATCTGGAATACTCTCAGTATATTTAGCCATTTAAATTGCTGTAAGAATGCCCAGATGGAAAGTGGCAAGTGATTTAAAGATTGATTCCATTTTCTAAGTATGCCATGAATATAAAAGTCCTTCCACTTAATCTAATATGCTTCTTCGGCCTATTAGTTATGGATTGATAAAATGCTTTTAAATAAAAAAATCAGCCATTGGCAGACACAGTAAAAATCAAAGATACTATAAGTGCAGAGACTTAATAGGAATACATATTGGCTTCTTAAAGGATACATTTAGAGCTTCCAAAAGTAGGAAACTACCATTTATTGTATTCCAAAACTTTGATTGCTAGAACTTGATTTTTAGGTAATAGGTTTTCAACATATTAGCAACACTTCTTTTTTTTTTCCTTTCTAAAAATGGGACGCCGACCTTTGCATAAAAATGAAGGAAAACATGGGGAAGCAAAATTAGACATCACATTCTCCAGTGGAGAGGTCAGAACTTCATAGCTTGCTTTCCTGTTCAGGGAATATAATTTCTATATTGTAGTTCAGTGGATAATTTTAAAATATCTGCATAATATTAAAGCAGCAACTACAAATTGCTTGAGAAAAAATTACATTTCTGGTATAAGTTAATTAAAAAGTAGTTAATCAGCTATTCTTTGCATTCTTCAGCTCAATTCAAGAAGATGGTAGGATTGTGTTTTAACAGTTTAAACTGATTGAACAATAAGGTGATCATTGGCAGGTAGGATTAATGATCTCAATAGAAAAATAAAATCTCATTCTGTAGAGTCCCGAGTGACTTTCCCGGAAAGGTTCCAGTCAGCTTGATGGTTCCTAATGCTTTTTATATGAAAAGAAAACACACATTTTTGATGACTAATCAAAAATTAAATGGTTAATAAAAAGGAACTGTTAATAGCTCTTAATTAGAGCTAATTTAAAATTGTGCACTCTTAGGATGCTTATGCAAACTGCTTCATGCTAATACTCATCCGTAAGAAGAGAAAGAGACAAAGAGCAAAACATCCCCTGAGTTCAAGGTGCTGTTGTGCAAATGCAGAACTTTTAGGCAGTAATCTGCCATGAGTTAAGGCTTCATCTTCCACCATCCTGGCCCTCCTGATAACAGCAATGCTGGGATTGGGATGGTGACAATTGCAGGAGACCGTAAAAATCCATTCTGACATGAAGGAAACAAACCTCCAAGAGAAAAGGAGAAACAGATCTTGTGTAATGTTTATATATCCATGGAAGCATAAAGCAGAAACTCCATGAAGTGATACACCCACATCTTTCTGAGCCTTATTTCTCAGGGGTTAACTGTGGAACACATTTTATCCTTTGAATGTCAAACCCTAAGGAAATCTGATTTCCACAAAATATTATTGTCCTTACATTACAGGCACGTTCACTCTAGGAAGAACTGACTTCATCATTTGCACTTTGCAACTTGCTATCTTTGTATTAAGAATCTTTATAAACTTAGTTATGGATAACACTCACTTTTATAGGCACTAGTAACTGTTTCAGGGCTTTAGGGCTCTAAAGATGCATATGTGAATTCTCCCCAGACTGTAAACTAGTGGTTATTGCAAGAATTCGGCCACTTTATTTTAAAATTTGGAAACATTTGAAAACCTTGTAAGCACAGAGCAAAGCTGTAAGATTTTTTGTAATGACTGTGGCCTCTAACAATTAATTTTAAAACATTAAAAAGAATTAAGAGCTTCATAAGATATATGTTCTTGGGGTGTTTCTTATGAGAAATATAGGAGAGTGATTATTGAACTTTCTTGATCCAAAAATGATTCAACTTAATTTTATACATTAAAAAATGCATGTCAGAGCCTCACATTTTCATTAGCTGTATACACTCCTCCATTTAACAAATCTGTACACAAACACATAGTAAAACCCCTTTTCAAAACATTAATCACTCTGGAATGATTCTAAACCGTGAGAATAGATGTTTTTCCAATTCCCATTTTAATGCTCTGAAAGGCAGCAAGAATTCCTAAATAGTATACTTTCCTGTTAATTTGTGACATTAACTATTACTGCTGCCCTGAAGAGAGTATTAGAGGACTTATTGAGATTAGATCTCTCAGTGTTACAAATTTAAAAGAAAATTATGTTCACCAGGGAGAGCCTCTAATTTTATTGCCATGATTTGTCTTTCAGAGTTAACATTTGGCAAGAAGGGAAGAAACTACAAGGTGCCCCTTTTTATCAGGTAACTTAATACTCTTTTGTCTGAGATTATAATGGGTGAACAGGTTTCAGTGTAAAGCAAAAGAAAAAATATAAAAAATAGATTATTACCCCCCAGCTTTTATTTCTTTTCTCAGCATTTTTAAAACAGTTTTTTCACCTAGTAAATATATACGACTACATCTTTATTCAAATGTGAAGAATTATTTAGCTAAGAATAGAATTAGTTTCTATTGGTTTCAAGGTAAAAATTTGAAATAAAAAAAAATTGGTTTTAAGGAAAAAATTTGTTTCCAGGAAAAAATTTGAAATAAATAAAAATGTCCACTTAACAACGTTTTTACATTTAAATGGAGTATATTCCCATTTTCCATCCAGTTCAGTGAGTTGAAAAAGTATGTATATACAATGTATTCAATATTTGTTCAGAAGGTAAAACTTTCATAACATAAAATGGATCATTTGCACAGAGAGCCAGAAGGTATGAGGCAACATGAAACCTTGACTTATTAGAGCCATATAAGAAAACAGTGCTAATTCACAATTCATTGTAACTAAAGAAATAACCAAAGCAAAACTCAGCTCATTAATTCTGAAAAAATATCATTCAAAGACACAAACTGAATAAGCTTTTCACCCTGTAAGTTTACCTGGGTCTAAGTTCTGGGTAGCAAACTTACTTAAGATTAACATGTACACCAAGAGCAGCAACATCAAATTGTTAAACATTTTAATAAATATTTCAAATAGACAAAGTGGGCTAATCATTGCTTGTTTTGAATTCTCAAGTAAATTTCTTTTTTTTAGTTTTTACAAAATAAAGATTTCTGTATTGCTTAAAACCATTAAAGGTTCGATTCTTAAATGGATTTCCAAGTTTTTTGTGTTCGGAGCATAAAATCCCAGATACGTTAATCTCTTCAGTCATTAATGCAGTAATAGACTGCAAAGCCTCCTTTTTCAGCATTCAAGAAATATTGCATAGGGTTATGATCTAATTATGTACATGTTGGCCATCTGGAATGGAAAGGAGAAGTAGGTTTGGCAAGGCACACAGTCCTCAGTCCCTCCACAACTTCTCTCTCCCTTCCTCCTCCTTCTTTTTCTGCCCTCTTCCTCCCCCTCTTTTTTTCTCTTGGAGGCTTTCAGACTCAAAATTGAAAAGTCCTGCGAACTTCATTTCTATAGGCACATAGAACAAAGGTTTTCTAGTACTCATATAAAGGTCCTCTCACATAAATCTGCAATTTCAACAGAAACCAAATAATACTCAAAGTATCTGTGAGAAAGCTGAGGGGGAAAAAATCCACAAAAACTACAGGATGTAGTTTGAAGTGACATGAAGTAAAAAATGACACATCTGACAGGCCATAAAAATTCAATTACTGGACAAGTTAAGATCTGAACTGTGTATCAGCAATCTTGTAGGAGAGGACTGTTAGTACAGAGCAGCTGCTGGGACAAGGGAATGAAGTCAGGAGTATATGGTATTCCTGACACTGAAGATCTATTATTTATTGTTGTTTTCTGACACTTTTATCTACACCATTTACGTCATAATTTTCCTGTAGGGAAGGTTGACTAGGACTAGGCAGATTTCAGGAACTATCACTCCATGCACAAGCAAACGAAAAAGATGGTTTTGCTTCAGTAATCAAGCTAGGGAAAAAATCCTGTTTCATGAGTCATGATAGTTTCTAATTAAGGCAGTTAACGCCTTTGATAGTGGAATGCAAGCCCTGTCATCACTTTCTACCTTACATGTGGTCTTCATCACTGCTCAACAGAAAAGCACACAGGAAGTAATGCTGAGAGACATTTGAAAAATATTTCTGTCCAAGGGATGCCTATCCTATATGAATAAAGGTTTTTGTCACTTTTTTACAATTAGAAGGAAATGTTTTGCATGATCTTTGAGAGAGCATGAGATGTGACTAGATTTCAAAGCAATGGTCAACTTATTTGCATAGGACAAGCAAAGGCAAATGGGTCACAGGAGACAAACTACTGCCCTGTTCACACCAAGTCCGTATTTAAAAATCTGGCACTGAAAATCTTCAGCAGCAATTTTTTGAGCTATCCAAGGTCTGAGACGGTATAAAGTACCCCAGGCAAAGAAGAATTTTAACTAGCTCTGAAATAACTTGGGCTATTTTTTCCTTACATACTTTGTCAAATGTACTATTTGACAGGGAAAAACAAACACAATGATTGACAGCTTGGGATTATTCCTAAAGCACTCATACCTCAACTCATAAATATATGATATGAGGAAATGGAAACAATGTAAAAAAGATAAATAAACAGTTGATCCTGTATAATATTTTTAGCAGCATGAAATGCAGAGTCAGCAGTACAATGCCTCCAAATTTATCGTCATGACAGACAACTTTTTGTTCTCTTGGTGTCTCTCATTTGCATTATAAAATCGGCAGCACACGTAAATTCATGGCATAGAATGATTATGAAAGACTCATAACTGCCCTAGGTTAGCTGAGGAAGCTGCCACTTTAGTGAGGGTTGCCCATTTTTGAAAGCGAGCATTTGAAATTGGAAGTTTTTCAACACATCCTTTAAACTTGGGTTCAGAGTTTGCTGCAGTATCAATGCTCTCACTGATGCATTCCTGGCACTCTCATCGTCTGTTCCTCTGGCCTCAATTACAAGATACCTGCTCTCTGAAACTAATGTCTGATAGAATTAGTCAAATTACTGAGCCTTGAGCATTGATTAAAATTCTGGGTTTAGTATGGAAAGGTTTCCCATTGACAACCATGTTATTCCATCTACTTTTCTTTGAAATACAATAAGGTGCTTTTTTTTTAAGTTCTCTTGATCATCCTTTTGAGGATGCACTTGTGCATTGAATCCATGCTGTTCAAATACTGCATCAAAAAGGGTTGAGTATAATTATCTTTCCGGTACTTATGGCATAACATCCTTCTTATTCCTAGATTTTGAAACAGGAAGAGCAAGAAGACATTCCCAGTGTGAGGATATTCTAAAATTTTTCATAAGAGTGAAGTTTTCCCATTCTGAAATAGAATTAAATCATCGCAACATTGCAGTAAATCAAATATTTATTTTCCTGCTCCCAATTCATAAATGGAAATTGAAAGAATAATTTATTCTGTGAAGCTAAAACATGTTGACAAACTCAGCTGCAAGATCATACAAACAAACTAAAACATGAAAAATGAATTGTAGAGAAGAAACAGTAGCTATCTTAAAAGAAAGATCAAATATCCATTACTTTACAGCATTCCCAGCTGCAAACTGTTATAAGGACAATGAATTACCAAATAATCTGGTATTTAGAGTTACCATGATTTTTTAGAAATGTGAACAAAAAAAATTCAGTTTTTTTAAATAGTAAACTGGAGGCTTCAACTGCCTAATGATTATTTTTATACTTTACCAGGGTAAGTTAGCTTAAGATAACCAACAGGGAAGCTGATTTGTGTAAAAAATTTCTAAGTGGGAATGAGCCACCACAATATGATTTTGAAACCCACTTTAATTCTCCCAACAGGAAACAACAGGCATTGAGCAAGTAGCTCTGTATCCACAGGCTCTTAGTTCCTACAGCACTGCCAGGAGTACTAGGAATGCTCTATCATTGCAGACCAACAAAATTTGGCCAGTGAGCTCACCTTGGACCACAGCACAGTACTGAAGTACATCAGGATGTCTGTCTTCTTGATCCTGATAAATATTCAAAGCTTCTTGTAAAGGTATCCCTATGGATACCTATGGGAATATGGTGTATTTCATTTGGTTCTACATAAAGCAAAAATAATAGCTTTATTTTGAGTTAACTGTGTGTCAGATTCTGATTTTGTCCCTGTTGGAGTAGCCCAGAGTAACTTAATTGAGCCAAATTTTACAGTGATTCGTTTGTCTGCTAATTCACTTTACCAAAATAAAACAAATCCTTAATTCTCTCATCACCTATTGACAGTTTTAAGACCCTTTTTGGAGGTGTAAATTATTAGCCAGCTTGAAGGTTCTGAAGAATCAGACCTATAAACTGCAATGCAATTTGCTTTAGATTCACCTCAGTTCTAGAGGTGCTTCAAGCTTCTGAGATTGATGATAAATAAACCAATGAAAAAAATTCTAAAAATTCACATGAACAAAAGGATGAGTGTTCTGAAGGAGTGAGAGAAAATCTATTTTTGCCTCATTAGCTCCACTAACAATACAAAAAAAAAAAAAAAGAAAGTGCAGCAAATTATAGGTACAACCTGATACAATAATAGGAAATCAAACATGTATTTAGCAAACCATAATATGCATGTGATTAAAGCAGCCATTTGTTGGAATTATTAACTTAAAGCTTTAAAACTGAGTGGCCGAGAATAGCTAAATGTTTGTGCTTAGATTAAAAGGCATAAAAAGCACTTATCTACTTGGACAATGCAGAGATCAGTGCAGTTTAAAACCAGAGGTAGGTTGTATTTAACCAGAACATTGTTTCTAAAAGATGGAACTAAGCTACTAGACCATAGTCTTTAAAGTAAATGTGTAAACATAGTAACACATCACACACTCACGTTATGGTGACTTAGCTCTTCATGACAAAGCAGTGTGATGCATTTTTTTCATTATGTTTGACACAAATTGAGTATACTGAGGACCTGGTTTGGTTTTTGTTTGGTTGTTTTTTTCTCTCATAAACTGTGTACAAGGGAATGAAAAATGCTGCCAAATTGCAAAAGAATTGTTTGAGGCAATGTTTTTTTTTCTTCTGTTTCTACATAGTATTGCAAAGTAAAAATACAATGGTAAAAAAAGGAATCTGTGCTGAATCTTAACTGTTTGTATGTTCCTGAGGGAAATAATGTGAAGCAGATAAACCATCATTTCAGGATGGTTGCTGTTTAATTCATTATTCATAAAAGAGTTCAACTTTCAGTGGTGAGATATTTCATAGCCAACTTCTAATTTAAAAAGAAGCATTTCTTTCAGTATTTATTAATAAATACAGTACATAACATTATGTATAAAAGTGACAGAATGTTACCTTTCTCCATTTCCTCAAAGACAAAGGGATTGATCATGTAATTTCCATGCAAATATACTCTGACAACAATGAAAGGAGGTTTTACTCATCAAAACAGAATTTTGGGTTGGGCCCCGATAAATTGATACATCTAATTGCTGGGGTTTTACATTTACTCATTTATCTTCTGACTGAAGGATTTTTTTTCTGCAGACCATGTATTTTTATGTGCTGCAAAATGAATACTCATGAAGTACAATTATTTTTATCACATTATGATAAAGCACCTCAATCAAAGCTGTATCATTTTTAATCTCTTTGCACAATAGACTCAAGACAGCAGAGACTTTTTGTACCTGTAACTTGACTGATGTTAAATTCAGTAATACCATTGTATCAAAAATTCAGAATTCTTGAAAGGACAACATTTTCTCCCACAGTAAAATTTTCAATAGAAAAGGTACCTTTAGAGCTCAAACTTTTCCAGGCAAAAATTCGCTTTATCAAGCAGCAATTCCTAAGCATTTTCTTACAGCTTGCAGGCTTCTGAGGATACTGTTGCAAATCTTCATTCCCTTGATGTGTTTTCTTCTCAGGGGCTAACACTTCCATCCTAAACAAAAACTTAACCTTTAGTTTTCCTGCAGGATATATACACAACTTAAATCCAAAGACTATGGGTAAGGGAGATGGGGGGAGAAGAGAGGAGATGGACTGGGGATAAAGGGAAAAGATTTAGAATTTCATTAACCATTATTCTCAGCTCATATATTCCTAGTATTAATTAAGTGAAATTAGTGTATTAATATTCTTTTGGTTTTAATTATTTATCTGGAACATTAATGTATTTGTAAAATATACAGATGGAGTAAAATCAGATTTAATCTACTACTTTTCAAAACTCTGATTTTAACTTAAATTATATAAATTATATCATATCTCTAGATGGTAAATAAATATTTACTTCTTACCTTATTCAGTTGTTTAGGTAAAGGAAATAATGTAATCCTTTATGCATGAACCTATTATCCTTCCTATCTTAGCTTGCCTTACATCAGTGTCATAGAGGAGAGCTGCATTTCTCTAGCTGTTACTGAAAGACAGCTGCTCTAGCCAGAAAAGATGAATAGTTGGGATTCTGTGCTGCCTTAATGCCACTGTCACTCAAATGCAGAAAAGCAGCTGAGCCACTTAAAGCCAGTGGTACGCTTAGGGACCATTTCTCTACACTACCTTCTCATTCACAGAGGCAGATCAGCAAATTTCTACATGACGTTATTTTTCTTTGTCGACTGACACTTTGAAGAAACCAGAGACCATTAGCAACAACCAACACCGACCAGGACCTAACCAAAGCTCTCCTGAGTAGCTGCAAACCGAAGGAAAGGAGCCTACCCAGCGTTCCAGGGCTTTGGTGCTACTCCAAGGTCACGCAAGGGTCCTAAGCAGCATTGCAGTTTGCTCCTCAGCAGGCTCCAGCCGAGGAGATGAGTGCTGCTGAGGACAGACCCACGCTGCCAGCCGCAGCAGCCCTTTGCCAAGCAGCCATAGCCTGCACCAGGGCAGCCACTCTGATTACAAACATGAGCTGCACCCAGCCTCTGGCAGGACACCCAAGTGGCCCCTTTTTCACTCCCCTCTTCTTCTCCTCTGTGCTCTCACACACAGTCTGCATCTAACAGTATTAAATGTAATTTCTAAAGGCAAAAGGTAGGAAAGAGCCAAAGGAAAAAAAAAACCCACAAATTGACACAGTACACACCAGAGTTTGATAAACAAAGCTGATTTTTCAGTCATAAACTTATTGCTTCCTAAAGAAAGCAAGCATAATGGAAAACAGCACCTCACTGCCTGCACTTCCATCAGGAGTTCCTACTAATTATGCAAAACAATCAAAGGATGCAAAGGAACAAGTTTCCATTTTCTGAAATTTATTTTTCCTAAGATACTGGAACTCAAAGCTTTTTTAATTAGTCAGCTTCCCTTTGAACTGAACTAATCTTCATGCCAATTACATACACTTGCAACTTTTATGTATGTGAAGTTTCCTGTGGACATTTGAACTATAGCTTAAGTATGTTGCTTTGTGCAAAATGTTACACACGAAACCCCACACCTGTCTATAACAACTGGAGACATCTCAGGTCTATCCACACAGGCTAGGACACTAATTCCACCCCTGGAAACTCCCTATCAATCAGCTGTAAGGAAAAAGATGTCAGTAAACTCTGTCCATAACAGCAGAGAAGCATCATCCTTAACAACCGATTTTTAGGCTGCCAAAGTAAAGGGAAGCACTTCCATTCACAGCTAGGAAAATATTTCTAACCCACTGCTGCTGAGAACTGAAAAACACTTCAATTTGCACTGTTGGAACAATTCTAGCTGGTATAGGGTCCTTTGAGTCCTAAGCATGACACAGCACTGCAGACACAGCTGTATTCCCATCACAAACAACTACCAAAGTGAACTGAATTTCAATATAACAGAGTTTCTGAAACTTCTGAAACTTTAGCAGAAAATCTTCTTCCAGTTTAAGCATATTTCACAGGTCTTTTATATCTTTAAAAAATAGTATTCTGAGAATAAATATTAATTTTAAATTACTGTGCTAAGAAATACATTTACATGAGACAATATTCAGTCTGTATTTCCAGATGATTACTGGAACAGAATTTTGATTTGCAAGAGCAAAACATGAGGGTTAGTTATTACATAGAAATAATAGCTATTTTTGCAAGAATACTCTCAACTATTCCTACATCCCATTTTTGAATTAAAATAATGTACTCTAGAAATCAAGAGTTCATCCCTTTGAACATTGGAGGTTCTCTTCTGATCAGCCTGTGCAAGGCATCTGCAGAAAGCCACCCATCTTCTCTGGTGAAACACATCTATATTGCTCCTGTCCAGTGCAAGGAGAAAACCAATCCTATGCCCATGAGCACTGGAATATAGCATCATGTAGTATAGCTTCAAAAAGCTAGAATTTGAAAATGTTGTTAAAGGAATTAAAGTCCAAGTTTTCTGGATATAAACCTTCAGAGAAACTGCCTGCCCATGTAACAGTCAGCTATAAAATCCTTGATGTTCCAGTTCAAAGGCCATCTCTCACAACACATTCTGTCACACTTCTCAGAGGGCCTCATCTCAGAGATTCATTAATCCATGGGG
This sequence comes from Vireo altiloquus, assembly GCA_013396875.1. NCBI lineage: Eukaryota > Metazoa > Chordata > Aves > Passeriformes > Vireonidae > Vireo > Vireo altiloquus. The sequence goes on from VZRF01002162.1 coordinate 20,222, forward strand.
AGTGTGGATGGGGAACCAGACGCAGGAGCTGAGACAAGCCTCTGGGAGAATGATTCCCATGATGGGATAATAAACAGGAATGAGAACTGCCTAGATATGGAGCAACTCTTCACATGCAATGGGAGAGGGTTATTGGATATACTCCCACATCAGTATTTGAATAAAATCTTCAGGAGGTACAAGAATACAGAGGAGATTTGCCAGAGATGGGATGTAAAAAAGCACAAATGTAATAACACTGCTCAAGAGGGAATGGAGAGGTAGAATCCTTGTTGAAATCTTCAGGGTTTGGTTCTGTGCACCTGAAAACTGTGCCATGATATGAAGAGATTCATATTTGCCATGATATGAAGAGATTCACTTGAGATAAATTTCTAGAAGGAAATATTTTTTCTAAAACTGGTTCAGAAGATGTCAAGATGTTCAGCTTGCACTATACCTAATTCCTTACTTCAAACCTTAATCAAGTCCATAGCAGTTTTCTTCTATAATAGAAGTATACATGAATCAGAAATTTTTTGCAGTACTAATCATCATGCTATAATTTTGTAGTGAGTTTATAATAAACTTAAGCTGTATAAAACAAAATTTCAAGGTACCACTGAATTTTTTCCAACAAATGATGCTGTACTTCATATAATCATAATAATGATTTATAAAAGGGACTAACATCACTCTTCTGAAGCTATGCATTTAATTTACCTCCTTCTCCTCTTCAGATCATGTACTCTGACTTTGAGAAAATGAAATGGATTGACAGAGAATTCCACATTTACAAACCTAAGGATTGTAAAAAATATATTACACACAATGTTTGAGAAAAACTGGTCATATTGTAAGTAACATGAGAAAAGCATGCGTGAAAAGTGTATCAATCCAGGTTGCACAGGAGCCTTCCTTTCACAAAATACATTGAATCATTTCATAATTTAGGTTAAATAAAAAAAGAATTTAAAGAGCACTCTACAGAACCTGAGCAACTTCAGGATCTGGGAATGGGGAGATCTTGCAACTGGGAGTGAGTAGTAAAAACAGGTCAGAAAGAAAATAAACAGACTTATGCACTAGTGGGAGTACCAACAAGACAAATGTGGAGCAACAATCTGCAAAAAAACGTGAAATATCTGTGATCTGAGCCCTTACATCAGAAACCAAGACCCTGAAATCTTCCTGAGCACATGCAAGTCAGGAAAGGCAAACTGTTAACTGCAGCTGTGGGTCCACAGAGACAAAGACTGCCTAAAAGGGCAGGTTTCATTATTTCATGTTATTGGACTTTATCTGTAATCAGTTACACCCAAGAGCAAGGCTGGTTTTTTGTATAAAATTTGTATTTCCTATTGATGGTTAAATAACTATTTTTATGAGTGATCTAAATCATACAAGCTAAAAACTCCAGAAAGTCACAAGCTGATGAATCATACAAGGGCTGTGTGATGCCACATAGCTACAGATATTTTGAGCAATACTTATTTGAACTACAAGGAAACATCTTCTAGCTGGGTGTACACGTCCATGGGTGTATGCAGGTTGTCTTAATATTACAAGATCCAATTTTATCTTCGGGAAAATGAAACTGAACTTTATATGCATTCATGGAAGACTATATAATTCTTCCCTCAATAACGAAATAGCAGCTGGAAAGAGCAGAGGAATCATTATAGAGTGAGAAACACCTCAGGAATATTCCACCTGAAACAGTCAAAACTGGCATCTATATGGGATTTGGAGGGGAATCTTTACAGAACTGTCTGGTTGCATTAGCTGACTACTAGCACAAGTATTTCAAGAACTTTCACTGTGTGTTCTTATAAGGTCCTGGAAGAAAGAAATTGTTTAACTTCAACAAAGCTAGATTAAACCAAGGATGTCTGCTGAAAACTTTGGGCCACTAGAGATTGCAGCTCTAAGTTGTGAAATGAATACTGAAAAATAGGGCAAGCTCACAGAATCCAGTTCTGGATGAATGTGTGGGTGACTGCTGACATATTAAGGAATATTAGAATGAGATGCTTCAGAGAAAAAGCAGGGTTTGCTTTGATTTTGTTTTTCTCAGCAGAGGCAATTTTCAATAGTATTTTATGATACCTGATTTTGGTAGATGAAGGAACGAATTTGTGAGTGCAAAAGAAAATTTCATTTTCTTTCTGTAGAATGAAAAATGGAACAGAAAAAGATGGGAAGCAAAATATATCAGCTATTTATTTACCCCCACTGTATAGTGCTCTCTAAGGTTTTGCTATTGCATTAACTTGAACTTCATTTACATCTTTTTATCCTTTTCATCATTTGTTTGTCAATTTATTGTCACAAAAAAAAAAAAAAAAAGAAAGGCTGGATAAATAGCAGGTATCAAAAGCTTCCTGTATGCTTCAATACTGACTAAAATTTGGGGGGTTCTACTTTTGCCAAAAGTAAACAGGTAAATTTTAATTTGTCTAAAATATAGTGAAAAGTTGAGCAGTCTCAACTAGTCTGTCTTCCCACAGGAAAGCCTGTGGGAAGTATCTGAAAATACTTCACAAGTATAGGGGAAACTGCTCTGTTTTTTTTTTAAATCTCATCTCATAAAGGTCATCCTCCTTTATGTATAAAATGTCTGTAGGTCTTGCCTGTTCATGCACGGTGGATCTCTGTATTGTAAATGAGGAGAAAAAAAAGAAACAAGAATAGCAGGGCAGAGTGCCCCAGAATTCTTTTGGTTTTTTAACTCTGTACATTTTGCTGAGACAATGCAGGTTAATAATTGATTTCAGGTTGTATTCAGGCTGCCTGGCTTAGAAGGAAAACATCTGTGTTCACACCTGTTATTGCACAGTCCTGTATGGGTGGCAGGAACACCTTATGATACCTGCTACAACTAACTGGCTGCATCGAGAGCAATGAGCAACATGAACAAGAGCAAACATTCGTGGGTGGCAATTTCAGAGAGCTCCTCCGCTGTGCCAGAGGAATCTCATGTCATAATGAGCCCTCTTGAGGTTATAGGTATGGGGTGAGCTCTCATTGGATGATTCAGTAGCCAAACTAAATTGAGAGAACAGGTTTACCTCCTGTCAGATTATGGGGTAAAAGACATGACAGTGATGGTGATACAAGTAGAAAGGATTTAATGCTAATCCATTGTTAATGGTAATTAAAACATTCCTGCTTGCTATTAGCAGCTGTCTGGAGTGCATATATCTACTTTCATTGGTTAAAGTGGCAGGGAGTTTTAGATTTTCAGTGGTAATAAATATTACTCAGCAAATAGAAGCACTCTATTTACTGGTGAAAAATTAGTGGTTTATAGCTGCCAAGAAGCTTTCTTGTCAATATGTCAAAGACTGAATTCTTACAAGACTTGTTCCAGGTACAGAGTAACATTTCATTTTCCAAAATCACAGGAGCAAATTGGATTATTGAGAGGGGATAAAAAGGATATACAAGCCCAAAGAAGTTCTTTGTTATTTCTAAAAGCTTTTTCATAGGTAACATAGCAAACTTGCATGCCATTGCTATAAAAGGCAATGACCCGTAGAAAATATTTTTTTAAAAACTATTCAGTGAAATTACATAGCTGAGAAGACTACCTGGGTTGAGTATTCCAAAGCTGAAAAGGTCTATCCTCTGCCACTGAGAGGGACTTGAGCAGAGGGAGGTCAGAGAGATAACTCGAGTAAGGCAAACGTGCCAGGACTGATCCATTTTATTTGTGAGAATGGTGTGTTCTGATACTTAAAAAGGGTAGCAATCTACCAGAAAGAGCCATCATTGTCATAGATCATGAAGAATTAATGAGAGCATTGGACTGTTTAACTTCCTAAACAAAGATTTTCTATCTCATAGTCACAGGATGAATATACCCAAGACCAACATGACTCCATCCAAAGAGGTACCTTTTTTTTCTACATCTGTATATCATCATGCTTCAACAAGAAAAACTCCTATTTTAATAGAAGTCTGAAAACTGAAACAGAAAGCTTTATGGAACTAATCACGGTAGCTTTGTATACAAATTATGGTGTGGCCTAGTGTATAATTTATCAAAAATACTGATAGATCAAATTGCTTCTTTAGAACTAATAGAATGGGAGATTGGTCCCAAACAATGTATGAAATAATGTATTCTGTACCAAAAGTAGTATCATGAGAGTATAACTTTGGGAAGGATGAACAAAAAGTAGAGGAAATGAATACAAGTAGATTATTGGATTAACTCATGTAAACCTATGAAAATGCCAACAAATTCTAAAGAGAAAGTTCCACTAGAATTTGTTGGAATTTATCTGCTCTTGGTTGAAATAGTTATTTTTACAGGTTTTACAAGTAACCTTATTTATCAGTAGCAGTATTAATCACATTTTGTGCTTTATAGTAATGATAAAATTTTAAGCATTGTTCTATAATATAAAATTCAAATACTTTGCTTCATAAAACTAAGAGGTATTCATTTTTATACTGCTCTTGAGTTTATTATATGGACTGGATACACTCCCTTCCTGCAACTGCCTTGACTTCATTTATGACTCTACATTTATTGTGCTGAAAAGCATTGACATAAATAGCAGAAGACTCCAGGTTAACTCAGAACTATCAGAACTCTATTATAGATGATGATCATGGCTTTGGAAAGTGCTTCATTTTGCTTTTGCTCATCTTCCTAATTAGCCCAATATTTGTCAAAATATCCCTAGCAACAAACTGGAATTTCCTTTCTCTGCAGATCTTTATCATTTACATATCATTTATACCTAAAGAAACACGAAACAAACTGTCCATCCTTATTTTGTGGCACAGAGTTTCCGAAAAACAAGAACAAATTTTTCCAGGACACATAAACAATTTTTCTTTTTTCTGCAGGTATAGATCACTCAGTACAGGACAGAGAAATTATATTCAATTCTCACATATCCATTTAACTAATTTTTTTTTAATGCCACAGAATTAAGAACATATGCAGCGAACCTCACAGGGATTGTGAGTTATTTATGAACACCTAAGTAGTTTTGGAAGCAGTGAAAAACACTTATTATTAGCACAGCACGGGTAAGAGGAAAGGGCTCATTTCCATCAACTCCTATCCCAAAAAAAGCTGCTTATCAGAGACTGACCTGCAGATGGGGCAGCACTAACAAATAAAGCTAATTGAACAATGGCAAAACATTTCTGTGACCCCTTTTTTTATTTCCTTGTTTATAGAAACAATTTATTACTAGAATCTGAAATTATTATTTCTAAGCTCCTTAAGCTCTCCTTAATCCAATGTATTTTCAGACATAAACAGCTTAGAATAAGAAAATGTTATAATAAATCATCTATAAAAGGAGTTCCTTACTGCTACAAAACAATCACCATTGCTGTCTTTTATTCACTGAAGAACAGGAACGAAATCTGAATGATTTCACATGCTATAATGTCATGTCAACAGATAAAGTCCTTTAAATGGTTAAAGGAGAGGAAAAGGGGTGCAGCTGAGCAACTAACTGACTAGCTGAAATTAGAAGCTTCTAAAAATTTATTCAGGCATGAGAAATATTTATCCATGATATGATCACTGGAGTTTGAAGGAAAGGATGCTGCTGCACAATATGCTCGGGAAGGGAAGCCAAAAAGGTCTGATATTTCATTTTGGTTTTGAATAGAATTGATTATAAACCAAGAGAAGTTTTATGATTTCGTATTTCAGTAGAACATAGCTCATACATTTCCTCCAAAAAGACACAGAAGCCTCATTTACCAGGGATATATACATTGCTTGGAGACAGTAACCATGAATCAGTATGAACATATTTGTCACTTGAATCCCTGATGAAATATCAGCTAAACTTTTAAATGACCTTCCAAATTCAAAGGAAACAATGCAGCTTGGATAAAAAAAAACGTGCATTTTTAGGCTGCCACATAATATTGTACGTGATAAATAAAATCATGTTGAAAATTTTAAGCTAATTAATGTCATGCTTGTTACCTTTTGCTCAGCAAAATAATTATAAACATCTCAGGGAAAATGAGATAGAAGATAAAAGAAAATATATTTCTAGATAGAATTTAAAGCTTTGTTTATTTGGATATACACGCAAAGAGAAAAAAGTTATGAAGTAAATGAAACACAAGTAGTAGAAATTTCTGAATTTTAATACAGACTTTCATATAAAAAGTTCTTGTAAAACTTTATTCTTATGAAACTGTTTGCAAATAGTTTATATTTTCCTAGATACAAACAGCCTCAAAGATTGGACAGAAGTTGAGAGAATATAAATTCATAATATAATCAGCTGCACTATATGGAAGTCACATCATAAGGCTCGATTTTGTGATATGCTGAGCACTTCCTGATCTTACAATGGATAAGAGAGTCATGTAGTGTCCAGCATTTTACAAGATCACACTCAGGTGATTATCATACACTGAAAAATTACCATTTGAAACTATTTTATCTTTTTTCCACCTATGATTTCTTCCTCAATATTCCTGGAGTGAGACCAAAAACAACAGCACATTGAAATTCACATTGTGGTAAGATGAGAGGAACTCAGGAAGCAGAAAAAATGTTGGCAAGCAAGGAAGTTATTTATTATTTAAAAATGTAATAGGAGGAGCCTTTTTATGCAATTTTTGGGTAAGTACATTTTATATACAGTATTCAATCACTTTACCATTTAGTAAGTTCAATGACTGACAGATTTTTGCTGCCTCATGTCAATAATTTACCTGAATTATTGTATCTGTTAACAGACAGAAAGTTAAAACTGTGTATTCAGAAACATGCAGTAGCTTCCTCTACTTCTAGGACTGTCCAGCAATGTTTGGCCTTCACTACATTAGACAACATGCACAGTGATCAAAAACAGTTGCATGTGCCATGGCCGTTCAGAAAAGCATTTCAGTTGCTTCTAAATATCTACAGGCCAAGCTGATCAATACTTGAAATTTAGATTCAAACTGAACCAGCACCAGGTAGGCTGAGTGCCCCCACCACTAATCATTTCAGCCACCCCCAAAAAATTTATTATTTTATGAAGATTTAGTGTGTGATGTGAACGTGCCTGACAGCAATGGGAACAGAAATCTTCTGTTTTGACATAGAAAAGGGGAAGCACCAGTGCTGCATGAGAGCAAAACTTTTAGTCTTCCACTGGAATAACCACATCTAATGTTTTTTACTTCTAAATGCTCGGTCTAATTGGATAGAACAATAAGACAATTCATTACAAAAACTTCTAGTTGTAGTGTTTCTTGTGGCTGCAGTTTCTCAGAGAAAATGAACAGAAAACATACAAATTGAGTTACTAAACAAACAACAACTACAGGTTTACCATTAAAAGAGACAGCTTTCCTCAGTAATTTGCACACAGAATATCAGCAGCTACAGAAAGACCCTTTAATAGCCCAGTTCTAGCTATTGATTTTCTACAAGAGCCTAATGATCTTTATGGGTACTAAATGTGTGGATAAAAGTGTGCCATAGGAGCTAGGAGTTCCTCATCAATTTATCAATCCCTATCTCAGAAACATACATAAGAATATTTTTTTGAAAACTTAAGTACAGAAACAGTCTCACATACTTATGTAAGTGTACACTTATATAAATGCACTTATACACTTGCATAAGACTGTGTTTTCATACTTCTAGCCACCTAAAATTTCCTCCAGGGCACAGAGCAACCAAATTGTACAGCACAGACTATCTACAATTGCCAGCACTTTCCAGAATTCCCATAACTGGAACACCTGAGAGCTTTTCCTTCCTCAAAATAATCTTGAAATACTGAAACAGAACTTTTCATTACAGAAAGAACTTTATCAGCATGGGCCTTAATCTAGTGGTACATTTACATAAGATCACGTCAGGGAAAAGCTGATTATTGAATTGCTTGGGGGGGAAACAGCTTTTTAAAGTGGTTTAGCAGGCCAGCACTATTTAAAATTGAAAGACTGCCATTCGTGAGTATTCAAGGCATGGTGCTATCTTTGATTATGCCTGTCCAGGTAGAGCAGTGACAGTGTATTTACAGTGTTACAATGAAATCCTCAAAGAGAACAGTGATAACAGGTACTTGGAAACTACAGAAACAGATTCAGCAACAGCCTGCCTTATTCTAACACTTCCCAGTGACAGAAAGCACTCTGCAAACTTCCACCACTGTCAGAAAATCAAAGTTGTCACTTCCTAGTGAACCAGTAAACTCTAAGGAATCTCCATATTGTGTTGTTACTGCAGAGCGATACTGCAGGAAAGAAACAGAAAAGCTGTAATTTAATAGTCTCACACTTTTGCAATGCAGCAGATTTCATATAATTTGGGAGACATATTTGAAAAACAAAGAGAAGCCTCATTTTTATCTGTATCTATTAAATGAGAGAAAACTCAGTTATTTCTCATTGTTAATGAAGAAAAATTATCATTTCTCATTTTCCTCTTTGGGTAAATGTATACATAAAACAAAATTACATTTCAAAATGTGAGTCTGGAGTTAGACTGTGCTAATAAAAGATAAAAAAAGTGAAATTTCATGTATTTCTATAGTGCTTATGAAGGCACCATAGCTGGAGACTGTTCATCTTGGACAAATTATAATAAACTTCATATTCAGTAACTGCACATTTTGACAGCTGAGTAACAAATACCTAGTTTTTTAAGAACCCAAGGAGCCTCAGAAGATGCAAGCAAATTATAAACATTACCTGTCTTAGACATGGGTATTTTTATGTGTCTTCTCAATCAAGTGACATAAAGATGCCTGACCAAAGCACCTTAGCTACATGCTCTGCTGTCAGTAGTGTGATCCGTGGCAGAGGGCTTGGAGCTAGACGATCTTTAGGTTCCCTTCCAAGTCAGGCCATTCAATTATTTTATGATATCCACCACTTTTCATGTATTTCAGCTACGTCTCTGTTCATTGTTTTACTATGTCATAGGTAAGATGCTACTAAACACGAGGGGGTCACTCATTAATGAGAATACATCTATGAATGGGGAAGGGACTGGTTGTTGGTCCAACATGTCAATAATTTTATCAGCAATTTAAAAGATGCTATTAATTGCTGATATGGACAAATATGAAAATTGGTGGAATAAATAACCAGAAGAACATTTTATTTTTACAGGATAAACTCAGCAATTTTTTTTTTTCAGTTCAGCAAAATGCAAAACCACACTTCTAGGAGCAAAGAATAGGGAGACTTTATCTTTGTTCAAACAAAAATACCCTCAACCCTTCTCAACAAGCATTCTGGTTTAGAGTGCAAACTTCCAAAGAGATCAGAAAACAGAGGAGTAACTTCAAAGAATGACTGCAAAGTAAAGAAAATAAAGGGATTACTACATCTCTCTGTGAAGGCACTCATCAGTGCCAAAGAGATCTGAATATGGGAAGCTTTTGAGGCTGATGGACATGGTGCAATTATGATTGAAAAGCTTAAAACTCAAACTAGACAAATCTGGAAAATATGATAAAATTTTAAAGTAATTAAATATGCCTGGACATCCCTTTATTGGTTCATTTTGTTAAAAATATTAATCACATCTGCAACATAAATCATGATCCAATTCCTGCGAAAAGACCTCTGCCTGAGGCAGGTCAGATTAGAAGATTACTGTGATCATCTCTGGATTAAAAAATGCCACTTTTTGCAGATTAAAGGAAAGAGCACTATGCTGTTCTCCCCTCATTTCACAGGTTGTTTGCAAGGTAACCTTCATCATCCTAAAAAGCTGGAAATGTAAATGTAAAAACAGGAATACAGAACACAGCTCTGTAGCAATTCTATATCAAATCTTCTGGCAAAATCCAGAGGTTACAACAATGCTTCTAACACCACCTAAATTCTAGCAGGTGAAGTCAAGATTAATCTGTTTCTTCAAGATGCAATCATTTGTCTGCATTTGCCTATGTTGTCCTTCAGCACAGATGACTGTCAAAGCTCCACACAAATCTGTATGTAATCAGATTATTATTTAGCACCATGTTAAATGCCCAAGTGATTAAAAGACATGAATAATTGAAGGGATTCCTAATGGAATAATTACAATAATGTTCTTTAGTATATCCCTATTTTCATAGCTTTAGGCAATATCAAGTGGTTCAAATTAATAAATCATCTCAGAGATCAGATGATTTTCTAGGACCTGCAGTTCAGCACTTGAAGCTACTGGTTAGGAAGGAAGCCATAAACAGTGCAAATAATAATGAAATTTTTGACCTTCCACTGTCATGTAAATTGATGTGTGCCTGGCTGCTAAACTCAAAAGCTTTTAGCTTTGTCATTGTACCCATCTTGTAATTGGATGTGTTAACTCTAAAAGGAACTAAAACAGAAGAGCAAAAGCAGGGAACAGTGTCAGGAAGAAATGAATATTCTTTTTCAAAAAATAAACACATATTGAGTTCCTATAAAAGAAAAAATATTAAATACTTTATATCAAATGAGGATATGTATACTACATGCTGACAATTAATGTATAGAGAGCTAAAATTCAGCTTATTCTTCAGTACTTAGCTTTCCAGATTGTAAAAATCAAGTCAAATTCATGAGAAATTCTCATTCATACCACTTACTTGACTTTTTTCTTTCAAGCTTTGCTTCTGATATGCTGATTTTCTTTCTTTCTTTTTCATTATGACTTCTATTTATTTTTCATTCATTTCTGGCAGTACTGAGTACCTGGCATCCACCAATTGAAATACTGTGATTCTCTCACTTTGGTATAGCCACTTCTGTCATATATCATATAATGGTCAAGAAAAACCATTGATTTAATGGTGCTAATTTATCTTTTGCAATGATGACTGAGCATACTGTAACTGCAGAGTTGAGCAAGCTATACAGAGTTGGTTAAGCATCATTGTCTCATAATAGAGATCAGAAAACTAGATCAAATTAAGTGACTAACTTAGAAATATTGCCAGACTGGAGGGACAACACCAAGCAAAGAAAAATGCTAAGTATGTATGTATGCATGGGTAATAATAAAAAAGACCCAAACATTCAGGATAATATGCAGGTCCTACAAGATGTGCTCCATGCTCCTGACAGGGTCACCACAGCAGCTCTTGGTGGAAATATTCACCATAGGAATCACCATCAGAGTGATGCCACACACAGGCACCAGCAGGCCACGCTGATACTGCTGCATACTGCAGCACAAGGAAGTGATGTGCATACATCTGCATGTATTAAACAATAACACAAAAACTGTTTCAATATAAAAAGGAAGATGAAACTTAAAGAAATGCCTGACTGTGATTCTGTAATGAGGGATGGAGACTGAAATGAGTACGGGAAGAAGATTGAGAAGAAAGGGGAAAGGAGAAGAAACATTGCTGCATTAGGATTTTCCATACCATACCTTTCTTTTTAAATTGAAAATTCAATTTTTGTTGCAATAAAAATGAAAATGAGAGCTACAGATTCAGGACACATGGCATTATCAAATTTATATTTTAATTTCCCCATACTAAAATACTGATAATGGGAACACTACCAGTCCATGTAAGTAATATGACAGTTGTCTCACAACACCCCAAACTCTTCTTCTGTCATTGCTTATCATCCAAGAAGAGGAATACTAAGGGTTCAGCACATATTTTGAGAAATTAACACTTTGCAAGAGGATGAAAGGGTGACTTAGCATTCAGATACTTCTCACAGACCTAATTCTGTACCACATTAGGATTGCTAAGTGTCCTATGAAGTTCTGATTATTTAGGATAGTTAAGTTTTACTTACCATTTACTATAATAACTGGGTCATTATCAAAAACAAACTGTAATTTAGGTGACTCTGTATGACTTTCCCATATTCCTTTGACAATTCATGAAATCTATATTGTAGCACTTCATTAGAACCTTTTCAAATAACCATCACACACCCAAGGGGACAGGTTGTTACTTAAAATCTGTACAATGATTCCAGACAGCAAGATTTTATGATGTCTGAACTTCCAGCACAGGATGAAAAACATCGTAACTCAGTCCATCTTCATGAGATAGCACATTAATTTTCACCTTACCACACTAATACATACTACTTTCTACCAATTCAAAATGGCCAAATTAAACTAAAAAGAAGAAACACTTGCACGAGTGAATAATCTCCAGCCTTGCTAAATTCCTGTCAAAATAATTCATGTTCTCATTTTCATTTTAAGTGATACATTAAAATTTGAGAACACACAGGTTTTTACACCATGACAAATTATTTCTTTCCAGATACTAATTTTGCTCAAACCAGAACTTTTTGTATTAATAACACTGTATTAAAAGGTCAAGTCAGAAAAGGTTCAAAGACTGTTTCCATGTAAAAACTGTCAAGCTGAAAACATCCTTACATACCCCAGGTCATCTGCATGTATATAATTGCAATTATAAATTGCAGTTTTTCATAGCGGTAGCAAAGTTTTTATGTTCGAAAAAGATACTCACCTGAATAAGATAAAAAACCTAAAAATTGCTGTATTAGAGAGAAGTAAAGACTAAAAAAGTTGTCTGAATTTTAGCACTCAACTTCCCTCATTAAATTGAGTGGGTAAATTCCCTCAATTCAACCTACAGTCCTACACAGAGACGCCAGAACAGAGGGCGATCCAGAATTCCTGCTTGTTGTGCCCTGAACTGTCCTGTTCTGGCTGCATTTTCAACCTGATTAAGTGCCTAGAGCTAGGCAGCGTGAATAAATTTCATTACGTCCACTCAATCTCTATCAAGTCCTAACATTCATAGGCACTGTGGGATCATGAAATGCAAAAGAGCCATAAAATTGAAAGTTATATTTCTAGCAATGCAATGGAAGCCATTAAAAAGCCATTACCTATCAATAGTTGATGTACACTGACTACTTATAATGCCCTACTGTAAGTGTGTTTGTGAGTGGAGAGGTTAGGCAGGATGGGGGAACTCAAACAGTAACACCGCAGGGTGGTAAGTACTGACAGTTCTAATTCTTTACAGCAACCACAATACGGTAACCTGACAATAAAGTGTATTATCTGCCAAAAAGGCAAGGAGAAAATTCTGCACCATTTTACAACTGGTCTGAAGTGGATTGCATACCCATTCCACAGAATGCACATTCACAGTGCTCCTGCCTAGAGGCTGTCACCCCTTACTGTATTACAGAGGCACCTAATGGCTCCAGTATATCAGGTACTATACAAACACATATTAGGAAATATTTCTTTTTCCTCCGAACAACAATAAAAATAGGCAAAATGAAGCGCAGGCATAAGGTTGCATTGATTTTCTCCACTTGACAGATGGGGAATGGAAGCCCAGTGAGAGCACCTCATGACTTGCCTGAGGCGGCAGGCAGCAAAAACGGGAATTTGACCTAGACAGCTCAAGTTCCAGACCAGTGCCTTCTCTCATTAATATCTGCTTCTTTATGCATTTTTTGGCCATAATCTAGCAAGTGAAGGAGGACTGCTTTGGCCCAGGTTTAGGATCACAGTCTTAAATGATACTCAGGAGTCAGAAACTTCAAAACTCAGATGATAAATTTTAAGCTGTATTGATTTCAGTTTCTTCCCTCATCTTCTATGTTCTTTAATCCCTCTCCAGTAATTTGATTCAAGAGTGGAAGGAAGTCCTTTGAGAGTATATGAAACAGTATTTCAGTTTAACCACTAATGTGATTTTTCATCAATCAAATATTAAATACTTGAAGAGAAAATAAACTTGAACTATAAGAAATGCTTCTGACAGCAGTTCAAAAGATGTACATTTGTGCAGTTCTGCAAAGAGACAAGAGATTCACTTTTGTGTCGCTACACTGAGTGATTGTCTTTTGTGCCTCATACATCCATCTTCTGAAGTATGAGAAATGAAAAAAAGACAGTAAACATGGATAAAACAAAAGTACTGTCTTAGATAAGATAGCTGCAGACAGCATTTGTCCAAGAGGTTTCTCTATCATTTGCTGCAAGGCACATATCACATATACAAACAGTAATGGTCAAATCTCAAAGTTTTCAGAGAATCATTACTTTACTAAGTTCTAAGCCTACACAATGTAATGAATTATATATTTGTGAGCTTTGTTCAATAGAAAGAGAAATAAAGAGATTTAAAATAATAAATTAAAATATCAATGTGCCAAATAATTAGCTGGTGATAAGCCCTAGAATTGAGGGAGTGAGGAAACAAAACTCCCTAAAAAAACACTAGACTAGTTCATGATAGAATGTTATGTAAATACTCACAAGATATTAACTTTATGAGGCATGCCAAAAACACGACCTAGATGGTTTTTGTTTTAAGAATAGTATTGTTTCTCTGAGTCTTGGGAAATGCATAAAACAGTCTGAAGTCCTACTTCTGGGATAACTGCAAAATTATATCCTCATCTGAAAAAAGCAGTGATGGAAGAAGCAGGGCAAATGAGACAGCAAAAATAGACAGGTTACACAATCTCCTAGGTGTCTATTGATTTCCATAAGCAAGACCTCAAAATTTGATCCTACTTACTGCAAGTTAATTATCCATACCACTTGGAACATGGAAAAACAAGTCATTACCATTGCAAAAGGAGTCAAGAAACTTGGAAAATAATACACTGAATGCACATTCTGCACATATACTACCAATTATGAGCAAATTTATAAATTTAAAAAGTTCAAGAGCAAGGAGTCTGATAATGAACCCCTCAAAATATGAGGAAAATGTTATAACTTCCTACCATCTCATTTTATCACTGCCAGAGGAGGCCTTGTGGCAAAAGATGTCAAGCCCAAAGCCGCAGCTTTGCCACTTTGACACTTCTTATAAAACCTAAAAATTAATTTTGAGGCTAGGTAATGCAAGAATCTAGGCACTTGAGTGAGAGACTGGTTAAAGAGAAATGTTGGTACAATAACTAATTGCAATAAATATTTCTCAAAACTTTTGGACAATTTACAGAGCATAATTACCCATGGATAAAAGTACCTCCTGCCTAAGCAGGTCAAAAATAGGAAAATAATTGCCATTCAAATATTATTCACTGGGTTGTTTGGGCTTTTTTCTTCTAACAATGAATACATTAAGAACCATGCAACCTCCCAGTTAAGGAACTGTCACTGGTGTGGGAGGAAATCAACCAACACATTCCTGCCTCCTAAATAACTCCCATTGCTGTCACACTTATGCCTTGCTTGCGAAGATGGTTTATTCCTGGTATACCTGAGCTCTCAAAGGTAGAAACAAACCAGTTCCAGTTCTAGGCTGCTCATATGGTTGGTCTATAAGATTCTAATAACAATAACAACACTTGATTCTTTTCTCAAAGTTGTGGGGCTTCTAGTTGGAGGCTTTTAACAGAGCACTGGAAGGCTCTCTGCTGAAGAGCTGGGTCTCGTATGCGCTGTCATCGATGAGACTGTTCAGAATCAAACCTGTTCTGCACATCTAATAGTGTAGTTCAACCTAACCTTGACCTGTTTTCACTGTGAAACTCAAATATTCATAACTAAAGGGACATTTTTTCTAGACAAGTCTCAACTTTTTATCTTAATTGCATTGCAGAGTTTTCTTTTTACTAATAAGAAAATGTTCCTCTCCATGCTTTATGATGAAGGTGGAACATTCCTCCTCTGCATTAAGACCTGTTTCATCCCAGTGCAATCAAGATTTAAGGGAGTTATAAGTAGAAATTAAACATCTGCAGATAAGCATTACATTTAATCAGTTGCAGTAGCAGATGTGTTTGATTACTGAAATTTGAAAATAGAAAACATAATGGTAAAGCTTTAGATTAAAGTAATTATACTGCAATAATTATATGGAATTGAGTCTATTATATTACAAGGGAGTTTTAACATCTGAGCCATTTAAAATATATGCTGGCTATATTGAAGTATATATCGTTGAAGTATCCCTCAGATGCAATATAAAAAGCAGATTAAACTAGCATTCTGAAAGTGTATCTGAATACAGTCTGTTTTGCAACCCAGTTAAATGTAAAGTTATTCTATTGCACTCATATCAAAGAAATTGAAAGTAGATTGTATTAAACAAATTGAAATATATTAGGAAAATATTTAATCAGATTATGGACTAACAGCAAAATATTATAAAACTATAACTTCAATTAATGGAAAAAGCTATCAGTTTTTCTCCTATTATCATATCTGACAAACTTCAAGTCTTGTAATGATTATGACAGAAAGACATAACTTTTAACAACTGCTTTCAGAGGATATTGAATTCAAGTGTTATATTCCTTTTAAGACTTCTAATTCTGAGTGTTCATTAAACTCCATCAGGTGTTGATTTTGAGCTCTTATTTGGTTTGGTTTGGTTTGGTTTTGGAGGGGAGGTAAATTTTACAATAGTATGTAAAGAACATTTAATCCTCTTTTGGAAAGTGTAACCTCATCCCAGAAACAGACCCAAATTAATCCTCTCCACCCTCTGCATTTTACAGCTGCTCCTCTGCTCTGAGGCTTCATGGCAAATACTTCCACACCTTCACTGTTCAGCGATTATAATGACTTTGAGTCAATAAAATATCTCTATGCAGAAAAAAAACCTTGATTCCAGGACTCAGCAAATGCTTAATCCCCGCAGATGACAGTCTAGAAGAAACACTTTTCTAAGTGTGACCTGAGGCAAAGTGAGACTGAACATTTTCTTCATGATTCCTCAACACATCTTTAAAAAGTGGCCTAATTTGAAAGTGGATTGACTTTATATACTTGAATGCCTAACGAACTGCAGTTTTAAGGTACCTAGAAAATCTGAAAAGGTAGGAACCAAGCAGGGGGACACTTTTTGGCTTTGAGTATAATCAGCTCTGAGCACAGAAAATTTCTGAACCATAATTAGCATTCAGTTAACTTCGTGCAAGCTGCCTGATGTTGGCACATAAAAATCTTTCCTTTTAACTAACTGATAAAGGGAGAGAGGTAGGTTTAATGCTGCAGAACATTGGAATACTTATAAAAGGAAGAAATTAAAGTTCAAAGAAATATCATTTATATAATCTCCAGCAGAGCACATTATTAAAAGCTATTCATATACTGCGCACTAGATGGCTACTGAATTCTCTTGCTTAACTTGCACTCAAATTACCACAGCAGTAAGCCTCAAAATAAGAAGATAGCAGAAATATAGTAATCTACTGCTTTAGAACAATCCAGGACATTGGTATGGCCAGATGGTAAGAGGAAATCTAAGAACCAAGTGACAAACTGAAGCACAGCAGCCTCTTCATTTCTGATCTGACATGGCTTTGCTGGCTTCTCGGAAACCACCTGTGGCACTTCTCCCACAGCCTTTAAATAGTTTTAAGAATCAGATCCTCTGTTCTAAGGGAGTTCTGGAAAATAAATGTCTTTCCTTTCACAGTTTAGAATATTTGTATCTTCTTTTGTTTGAATGGCATAAAACTAGACATGTCTCCCACCTTTTCTAAGAAAAGAAATAGCTTTTGTTCTTCTTCATCTAGACCATATTTTTTCCTTTCTTTTCCCACATTTGCATGTAAAGGAACAGGGATATTTTATTCTACATACATCACAAAATGGTAACAACCATGGAAACAAAAATTTCTGTAGTACAATCCAGAGAGTTTTCATTTTACTTGCACAGAAAATAGGAAATAACACATTTTTTTATCCCATGTATTGATTCAAATTTGTATGTATTCAACAATGTTTTTCCAATTACATTGGGGAAAGAAATCAAATAATGTTGAAAAAATAGCCAGCATTTGCATTCTTTTCTATGCTTACTTCTTACTATTTCAACTATTTCAAAAAAACAGGATACAGTTCTGAATACAAGTACTTGCTCCATTTAAAAATATTACATTTTGGGCTTCAAATCTAATTTGCTGCTCATTTTTGATCAATACTTCTTAGAATTAAGATAAAGCAACATTTGTGCAGCAACTTTATACTCATTTATTAGCTTGCTAACTCCCTGGAATATTAGAAAGCCTTTGAAGAGGTTAATATTTTGATAGTAAAATTACCAAATTCTTTGGTTGTTCATTTTAAGTTCTGGGTTGACTAAAAATTCATTGGAAAAAAAAAGGTATAAATGCACAAGAATTGCATCTCTTGATGTCAGCAGTTCTGCTAAATTTAACAGCCACAAAATAGGCAGCAGCAGATTTTTTTACACATGAAAATTATATATTACCATTTTTAACCAATCCTGAGCTTTGTTCATAAATGCATTTGATATTTAAAATAATAAGCAGGATAAAATTATGCAAAAGTATTAAATAAATTTCCAAGGCCCCCAAATAATTTATAGATTTCCAAGCTGTTTGAGAAGGCATTTTCATCTACTGAAAAGAAGGTAAATCAGTAACCACTGGTGTTTTTCAAAAGTCAATACTAAAAGAAATTATCAGGTTTATCAGATTTTTCTAAACAATGGGCATGTCCAGGAAGAGCTCAGATCATTGCAAAGCCTCATAATACAAAGAAATTACTTAAAAATCCAACACTGGGGTTATTTCAGTCTTTTTGTAAGAAGCCCAGTACTACCCACATGGATAGAAACTTATAGAAGGAACCTCTTTTCAATTCAGGATTTTTGCTTCCTCGAGGCATCCACCCAATGAAAGCCAGAACAGGTGGGCATCAATGATAGCAAAGTAATCACTTTTGTCTAAAAATTGCAAGACTAGGGTGGACAGCAGCGCTCTCAGTGGTATGAAACTGAGCACTGTGAAATATTCTTGGTCATCTGAGGAGGATCCAAGCCGAGGTACAAATGCTTTGGGACAGTCACCTCCTCGGCTTGGCATGAGGCTTGGTAATGGGAGAGGAGAGCAAGAAGCAGGAGCCTGCATGCAGCAGCACGGGCACAGGATGGGTGACAACTCTACATTGTCAGGGCTTTGTTAACACATTAACAGTTCTCCTAAACTGTGGTGCTTGTCAGTGATCTGTATGAAGTGGGCAGAATATTTTCGCTTTGTTGTGTCCAAAAAGCATTGCAAGCAAAGGAAAAACATCAGCTTATTTTAGTATTTGAGCCAAAACAGTGTATTGCTGTTTAATCAGAAAATTATATCAATTATGGCCTTCTCTTACTTCTATGAAATTTCAGAATAGTTCTTCCTTCATGTAAAGTACATATTTAATGTTTTTCTGAGCCCTTAAAAGGAGCAGGCCAAGTAGTAACAGTAGTGTAAAAATAAAAGGTTGATATTTATCTCCAAAAGTCGTTAAAGAAACTCCAATTACTTTATCCAGAAGGCTGAACCTGCCATGACCATAAAAATAATAATGGGCCCAGTAAGATAAAACTATGTGTTGTGAATGGACGGTTTTCAAATTGTCACAAGCATTTCATAAGGGGCAAAATAAGAAAGTAAGTGAAAGGGTTTTTTCATTAAATTAAAAATAACTAGATGAGACTAGAGTTAAGTAAACTTGTCATAAAGATGGGATTTGCCTAGTAAAAAAATGCTAATTTATTTCTTCCTTCTATATATTAACCTTTAATATATATGGCAAAGAACATTCCACTGTACACCACATTTGCCAAAACCCTACATATTTGTATGAAGTGATGCTGTATGTTTCAATCACAAAACACAACATAAAAACTCTTTTGTTGCTCTTGTCAGGACAATCTTTATTTTATTTGAAATTCATCTTACAAAATAGCTAATAATCTCAGAATTTAGTCTTAATCTTCTTCTTATAGAGAGACAACTCACAGGAGAATTTAGGACCCTGTAGTGCACTTTGAACAGTACAATTGTATTTTAGAACAACTGCTATTCTCTGTAGAACCCTTGAAATTTGATGTCAGCAAAAAAGAGCAATTATACTTGAAGATTTCCACAGAGAGAAGCAAAGGATTCAGAATACTACTCTCCCTTCCAATGCCTACATTTTCCTTTTCTTTTAGCTGTTTAAGTAAATTACTCACATTAAGAATAGGAAGAAAAATGTCTCGAAAAATTGAATTAATCATCAAGGGAAGTTAATGCCATTGAACATGAGTCAACCTAAATTACTTCATTAGAATTTGCTAAATTGCAAACAGCTTTAGTATGTCTATGTTTGCAAGTTCTCAAGGGTGCAGAATTCTAACAGGAATCCATAAGAACTATATGAATAGACAATCTGTAAGGGGAGGACCTAACATCAATATTTGATTGGTTTCATTGAAGGTTGAATTATAATTTGAATAGAACAGCAAAGCACCTAGGTTATTCCATCAAATGTGCTGCAGTCTTTATTACTTGTAGAAAACTAAACTTTGTTCCTAAACTATGGCAAGAAAGGTCTTAGGCTGATTGAACAGAAGCATAAACCAGTTAAACAGGTAACTGCCAACCTGGTTTTAATACCCCATCATGCACAGACTAAGCAGCATCAAACCAATTCTCTTGCTGCGTGGTTTCTCCTTTCGTGTTAAAGGGAGTTACAAGTGCAGAGTAAATAAAGGGCTGCATCATACATGTTAAAGACTAAGTCATAAAGATACCTAGTCATGATAACCACTTGTGATCAAAAAATAGCAGCAAAAATGGAAAGATAAACAGGATCTCTGCCTA
Organism: Vireo altiloquus; assembly: GCA_013396875.1. NCBI lineage: Eukaryota > Metazoa > Chordata > Aves > Passeriformes > Vireonidae > Vireo > Vireo altiloquus. The sequence continues at coordinate 40,709 of VZRF01002162.1, forward strand.
TTCTTCTTCTCCCCCATTCAATTTTTTCTCTAATTTCTGTTTGAATACAGATCTAAAACTGCCTGATGCAATGTATCTTCAAACATATTTAAATGTACAGAAAGGAAAAGCATGACAATTATCCATTGTTTCAGAATTTCAAAGTATCAAATGTGCTTTAAGCAAGTGTTTATAGCACTCAAAAGACAAAAGAGCTTTTATAAAATAATCACATAAAACCACAAGAAGTGGTTCTTCAGCAAAAACAATTTAAAATATAAGTGCTTCCCCTATTATTAGTTATGAGAATCCTTTCCTAGATTAATCACAGTATAGTATCTAAGGCTGCTATCATCCACATTAATTACGGCTCATTAGCTTCAACTTTAATAAACAGGATGTTTAAAAAAAAAAGTATGTTATCAACTTTTAGTGCCATTTGTGTCCCAATCTGAAAAGCTGAACTTGGTTGCAAGACAGAAGAAACAACATAAGAATAAATTGCTTCACTAATTCTCCACTTAAATTCACTGTCAGTCTACTAATTTCAGAGCTTTATAACTGAACCTAAGTGATTTCAGTTTCTGAAGAGATGCCTACATACAGCATTTAGCACTAGCCTTGATTAAGGTTCCATGTATCCCTAGGTTGCCCCAAGCTACTGTTAACAGTCATCTTACTCAGTGGATGCAGAAGCCATGGTCTTTAAGGGGTTCTACATTAATTTGGTAAAAGGTAGACAACTAATATAACCAGGCTCTTCTGAATACCTTTTTCTTGCAGTCCAGAGCATGGATTACCAACTTCAGCAGTGATGATCATGTCATAGAGGCTGAAAAAGTGAGCAAGGCTTTCTCCTGATCAAAAATACCTTAATATCTTTAATTTTAAATCATAAGTTCAGTCAGATTTTATGATTTATCTCTTGCATCTCTACATCATCAAATGAAGGTGTTAGTAGCAAAGGAGTACCAAAACTCTACTCTACCACTTTGTGGCAGTCAGTAGAGTTTTCCAGAAACAAATAATTTTACTGAGCTTGGGTTACTGTAATTCCACCTACACTGTGCTCTGCACTTACGACTTTGTGAGTTTGAATATGACAGCTGTCCCAGGCAATTGCATTACTCCCTGCAAAATGCTAACACCACTTTCTCCATCCTTGGCCATACATTCCTTGAGGCTTCATCAAGCAGCACCACAGGGCTCTCTGCTGCAAATACAGCACATTCCAAGAACATGGGGCTTGCTAGCTTGGGGAGAAGTTGCCTTCTGATAGTCTGTTATCTATAGGAGGTTTGGTTAGTTAATGCCAATTTGCTTTCCTAGTGTGGACAGGTATGAACATTCCTAATATAATTATGCAGTTCTTGTGTTGAGAAAAAAAAAAAAACAGTGAAAAAATGGAAGCATTTTGAGCTTAATTCATATCTAAAAAAGAAAAGGAAAAAAAAAAGTATACTTATCATGATGCTTTAAATGGCTACCTAGAAACAGAGACTAGACAGGAATAAAGGAGGTGTTTATTCGAAAGGCCTTCAGAGGTGCACTCTGGGCTCCAGAGGGTCCTGCCTCAGTGGATCCCAAAATGGACGACAGGTCACGAGTTCTTCACATTTTATATTAGCATAAATTCACCAACCAGAACCCAGCCAATGATGGAATTTCCCCAAGCTTGCCCCTCTCCCCAAGATGATGGTTTACAGTTCTTATTCTGGGTGTCCTTGGAGAGCAAGTTACAGAGGTTTTTTATGTCTATCTTAGCATAGAGAACAGCACTTAACAAACTACAGAAAACTTCAGAGTTACACTAGCAGTACAGGATTTGAAAAATATAAAAGTTAAAACCTAAGGCATCAATTGTAGTCAATTTAATCCAACTTTTTTAGCCAAAAGGTAGTATCAGATTAGCAGACCTAATATAGGTAGGGAGCATGTACTAAAAGCTCAAGCATAGTAGTTACAGTATTATCTGAAAGTTCTTTACTTGATTTTAATTCTTATATTTGGTGGCTTATTTAAGGTACAGCTATAGCCATGTTTTATTATATGGAAATCCTAATTTTCATTTTTGATAATTAAGGATTTTTTTTTTTATATTCACTTTGAAAAGTATGGAGGAATTTAATAAGTAAATTGTTGATTGAATTAACTGAAGAGAAGTCTTCTCTCTACTAAAATAACTGTTATTGGCAAATTCTAATAGATCATATTTTCAGCACAGAAAGATACTTTGACCGAATGTCCCACTGGAGTCTTTTGTATAAGACATGTAGGCCTGAAGACATTAAAGTCTGTCTTGCCTTCAGAACTGTTACAGAGCTAATATGCCCATCAGAATTATCTCAGTGTTAAACTCCTTTTAAACTCCCATGAGTTTTGAAAATCTAATAGCTAATTTTCCTATGTGTGCCTTCAACACAAAATATAATCTGATAATCAAAACTTTAAAGTTTTAAAAGGCTAGGGTTTTGTCTGTCTATATTGGGGCTTTTTTGCTTAATTTTTGTCATGCAACAAATGTTTGTAAAGCAGGTTGACACTGTGTTTTAAGAATGAACAAGAACTATGTAAGATGATTCTTGTTTAACAAGAGTCCTGAAAAGCACAAACATTTCAGTTCATGCTTTTGCCTCAAACATTTGAATTTGTTTTTCATTAACACAATAGTTTTTAGTAATAAAGTTTAAGAACTAAAGGTTCTCTCTTCCATCAGCATGAAAAAAAAAATACCAAACCAAACAAAAAAAAACAACCATAATTGTGATGTCAGTATCCCACCTAGCACTAAGGACAAAACTTCAGGTTAGGTGAAAATGTCCTATATTTTCAAATAAAGATGAAGAGTAAAATGTTCTGGTTTATACTATGAGACAATCACCAAATATTTTTCTTTAAAAAAGAGGCTAATCTTGACCTGAGCTCAGCTGAGCAGCTCCCTGTGTTCAACAAGTAACTGCAAAATTCCTTGACTTGACTGGAGACAGGTCCTCTATGTGAGTTAATGCACAGTCTTACAGCATCTGTTGTGACTGCATTTCTTAAGTGGGTCATTATGTAATATCTACATGAGGCTGCTGTGGGCTATAACACATAAGGAACTTAGAGAATCACTTAAAGTGAAAAATGTGGAAGAACTCCAGAACCTCTAACCTATTTTATGTTTTCCCTGAGAAAAGATGACAGCTTAGTACATATCCCAGATGTAGGTTTGGTAAAATTCTGCAAAACCCAGCATCTTTATTTTACCCCACACCAGTAGTTTTATTTTTCTGCACAGTTCTTTTAGGGATATTACAGGTGTAAAACAGTGTCAAGTACCATACACACCAACACAATGAAACATAAAATGCAATTATTTTTGATTCCTTTCATGATCTACATGCAGAGCCAACATTTTCACACCACTGGGTCAAATTTCCAGCTATTAATGCTCTACCTAGGCCTCTGAAAGCTCTTCACAAAAACAGATGACCAAAAACGTTGAACAGACAGATCTAGAGCTTTAGAGAAATGGCAAAAGGAACAGATCCTATTTTAAAGCATAAAAAACTAGCATGAGTTTTAACAGAAAAGAAAATTATATTGACACAACAGTTCATTCTCAAAAATTAGTTTCAGAAAGATCATGGCAATAATATGTAATGCTTGAATGGTTAGATCTTGGAGTGCATGTTAAAGAAAACTGAGGGTTTTGGTGTGTCTATGCAGTGCTCTGAGAACTGAATTACTTAACTCTGACCATCTGAACTCTGAACATAATTTCCAACCCATGAATTACTGGTTAAGTGCATCTCACACTGCAGAACCATCCTTTCAATTTGATATGCAACTACAGTCTTCCCTGCCATTTGCTTAAAAATATTCAACCAGTTTTCTCTTCAGTGAGAACCATCCCTGAAATAACTTCTATATACAAAACTGTGCAGTGAAATATAAGCAAAGATGAAAAATACAAAGAAAATCCCACAAGCATTCTGAGAAATTTATTTACAATTAATGTACACTTTAAAAAAAAAGTGTTTTCCATTTCAGTCCCAGCATCATACAACAGTTGTGGTGGGAGGCACCTTCAGAGGTCATCTGGTCTCACCTTCCCTATTCAAGAAGGGCCACCTAAAGCAGGTTTGCCCAGGACCATCTGAAGATGGCTTTGGAATATCTCCAAGGAAGGAGATTGCACAACTTCCATGAGTAACTTGTGTGCAGTGCTTGGTCACTCCCACACTCCTCCTGTGTTTCAGCTTGTGCCCACTGCCTCCGCTCTTGTCACTGGGCACCACTGAAAGGAGTCTGACTTCACCCTCGTTGCTCCCTCCCTTCAGGTGTTGATTTACATTGATGACATTTTCCCTGAGCCTTCTTTTCTCCAGGCCAAACCGTCCCAGCCCTTTCCCCATAGGACAGACACTCCAGTCCATTCATCACCTTTGTGGAGCTTTGGGGGATTCTCTCCAGCATGCCTTTGTCAGTACAAAGTCACTGGTGTCAGCTCACCAGTGTGAGCCCAGAACTGGACACAGGACTCCCTTCTGGTGTGGCCTCACCAGTGCTGGATGGAAACTTTCAGTCACTTTCAAACTTCAAGAAATTACCATTAATAATTTCTATCTTTAGCTTCCATTATGGAATGGTTTCCCTTATACATTTCTGGGGAAAATAAACCTGTGTGATTTTTCGCAAGTTAGCGGAATATGGGAGATAAGTCTTCATGTATTTGAGATTTCAAAACATTTTTCACAGTAGGCTGAGAAAGAACTCACATGAGCTAAGAATAAATCTGGTAGTTGCATCATCGTTGAAATTATTTGATTTAGAAGCAATTTAGTAATGTTTAAAAGAACTATAATCACTCTGAACATTAATTTGATTCCTTAACATAGAAAGAAATTGTGAGGTACAGTTATTCAGCATGAAAATATGACAAATGTAAAATTAAGTTAATTTGGCTTTGTGGCTATTTCTATGGCAAACAGTGCTAATATTAGACTTCAAAGCTGGGGTGTGCAAGGAAAACCCTCCCCAATGCATATGTTTAAACTCTAAAAGTACCTTAAGACAGTCTTGAAACATTCAACAAGCTGTATTTTGGCCCACTATTTTAAAAGTTCCAACTCTAATGCCATAACAAAATAATGCAACTTATAAAATTAGTCAACTGTCATGCAGGGGTTATACTCTTTACAGTGCAGTTGGCTTAATTTTCTTTCTCAGTTTTTACTGATCTGATATTCTCTCTGGACAAGCAACTGCATCCTGAAACACAGAAATTACAAGAAGTTCCCAGGTGTGTTGCATCATGTTGCAGAACTCTCTGCAAACAGCCAATCTAAAACAGTGCATTGACCAAGTCTAGCACTGAAACTCCAGCACACGAGTATTCTGCTTTCAAAATCTCTGATGTTTATTTTTGACACTGTTATACATTTTCCGGTTGAAGAAGGCTCCTTGCTGATGGCAGTTCTGTAATATGTTCTGCACATGCGCTGTTCCAGTCACAACCAAACTAGCAGCCTGAATACACACAATAAGAATTAATTGCAAATTGTCAATCAGGAAAGTGATAGCAGCTATCAGTAAATGAGATGCAGCTTCTGCATAATGATGCGTATGCTGGATGATGATGATTAGATGTTAAGAAAATCTCTGACAGAAAATTTGGTCCTAAAAAGACACAATTTGGGGGGTATTAATATAGTAAATCCTAAAATAAGTAGGCCTAATCTTGAAAAAAAATCCCTAAAATATTAGCATGATCCCTAAATATGTCTCCATTAATTCCCTGAGGCAGAGAGGATCGTATTTGAATTCTGCCAAAGAGATGGAAATGTGCAGACAAGCTCACAGAACTTCTGGGCCCCAGAGAATGGGAAAGCTCCCAGAGTTCTGTCTGACATGTGGACCTGTTAGCTTTTCCACTCAAATCATGCTTTCAGAAGTCACTTAATGGTTCTTATAATGGAATGCACTTGGAATACACAGATTATTTTAGGTGAAACTAAGCAGGAAGATGTGTTCTAGAAGCTCACTTAATGAACTACAAATATTAGCAGGCATTTAGTCAGTTGAACTAGACTAGAATGAGTCTGAAGTGGAACTCTGTAATAATTTCTATTCATTATTACTAAAACAGTTTCTCCCTATTATTCTGAGTTAGTGTTTCCCATATTTAGTCATAGCCCAAATGCCTAGACTGACAAGTAGTAAAAAGTAACATTTTTCCCATGAGACTTCTCAATTTCATTTCACTATCACTTACAAATTATTCTTCAAGTCTTCAAAGAGTGTCCAGTAATTTGAGATGGTGAAAATTCTGATCAAAAAGCACTGTGATCCTATAATCCAAAAATAATGTAGTTCTCTCCATCACAGTACTATCAAAGGTACGTTATTAGTGGCTTAATAGTTTCATAAAGGACAACTGAGTAGACTAATAAAAAGTTATACAGAAACAGACACAACAAATGGAACTCACTGCACACTTTATTTCCAGCTAAGGTCAACTGTCTAACAGAATTTTTCTGAAGGAAAAGGGCAGTGCTAGAATGATACCCTTGCAGAACATTTAAAATAAAATTCAGGGGGAGAATAAATGATGTGAAGACGAGGACACACAATGTATAAAATTGATTAGTTGTGATGGATGTTAACAAAGTAACTGTGGATCAAAACACTGTGAAGTTGCCAAAGTATAAAGAAAAGAAGATGATGTTATATATTTATATGAAATCAAGTGTAACATTTTCCCAGCAAAGCCAAAACAAGGAATGCTGATTGGTATAAAGTCAAAGCGCCAGCTCCCTGTCTCCAGAGAACTGCCTGATAAAAGCTTCTGCCCAGGCTCGTTAAAACAGCTTTATTACATATCACAACTGAAGTCAAACACACAGTTTAATTTATTATCATCCACAGACTAGCTATCACAGAACTCTCCTGGAGCCACAGGCTTAAAGAACCATATCCCTAAACTATCAGACTATAAAAATGAATTTGGGAAAGACAGTTAATAAATCCTCTATGGTCATTTGTATGCAAGTGCCATTCTAATGGTGGTTTTAATCAGGCAGTGGACAAAAGTTAAATACTTTTGGAGTATGCACACCAAAAATTATAACTAGAAAAGCTTTAGCTGGTATAAAAGTTAAAATATATGACATCTTCTTGATTAAAGCCTCCTAGATACATCAGCCTTGAAAAATGAGAGAGGAATGAGCACACCCTATTTTATCATTATAATGGCATTTAGTAAAGACACTCATAAAAGCGGAGGCACATCTTATCAAGTGTGAGATGGTACAGCACTGATAAAAATAATCTGAATAAGAAGTGCTTGAAACTTCAAAAGCTTTGCTATTGCCTGTGACATTGACTTTTTATGTTAAAAATTTGTTTAAAGTAACTGTCTTCAGTTTTTATTTATGGAAGAGAGAACTAAGAAGTTCATGCTACATATCAAATGTTCAAGAGATAAAATATTCTTAGAAAAGATAGAGTTCATAAAAGGGTCACTGACAAAGTTTTCTTTCTGAAGATCCAAATGCAATAAATAGCTGGAAAGCAGTGCAAGTGAAAGCCGTGCTTCTTTATTAATTTGGAAGATCTATTCAGATCATAAAAGAGACAAGTTCTGGAGGCCCTTGAGAATCCATGCAGTCTTCCATCAGGCTTCCCATAGAGATGAGGGGAAGTTGAAGGTTGTTATTTCTTGCAAGACAATGATTCCTACCTCATCCCAAATTCTTGAGATGATTCATACAAAGAGTTGTGCACTGCAAGGGCATAACTTACTCCCAACACGAACTGGGAGAAGCTGATCTCATCTCCATGGAAGCAGTAACTTCTACAGAGCTCTTGTAGAATGGGAAGAATTATCATCAACAGGGGCAATCTCTCCTTTGTGATAGACAGATAAGTTGAAATTTTTAGCCTACTTTAAATTTTCCAATTTCAAGCACTGTAGTCACTAAGCTTCCAACAAGTTTGCAAGTTAGAAGATAAAAAGTAACACTCAAAAACTAGTTATCATTTGTTAAGGATAATTTAGAAGACATCAAGTAAATTTCCATAGAAATTATCCATCTTGTTAAATGAAGAATGGAGAAAAACGATTCAGGTGACAACTGTGTATCTGGGAAATCTGCCATTGCTGAACATGTTAAATTACAAGCTGAGGAGAGGTGGAAGGCTGCTGTGGAAGGGACAGCAGTTCAGACTTGAAACTATAAACAAGACAAAAATCTAAATCATACCAAAGAAAGTTTTTGTCCTATTCAGTACTATAAAATCTTGGCTGGGTATTTCATCCATTTTGGGTACCATGCTTTACATTTAAGAAGATTTACTTAAGGACCAGGAAACAGATTGTATCAGGAAAGATAAATTCTGGAATAGATTAACTAGCAATGTCATAAGAACCCAGCACTGGTTAATTTTAAGTACATTAAGCAAAAAGCCATCTGAACCACCATATGAATATTTGATCCTACCTTGGGGAATCAGGACAAATAGTAAGATTTCTCAACTTCTCTTCCAAAATGTTTTTCTGTGATGCCATGGGTTTTTATTGCTTTTATCTCTAATGTACAAATGAAAATATAATGTAATAGAATTTTTGAGCTGGATTTTGTATTTTTGCCCTGAGCAGGCTGTATGGATTACACACAGTATGCAGTCAGCCAGGTAAGTGACTGTGCTTGGCATCCAGAGACAAATATAAACATGTAAACGTGACTGAATATATGTTTATTTATTTAGTCCTCAGCCAAAAAAGTCACAACTTTGTCAGCGGTGGGATTTTTTTCTTATAATACAAGTTTCTTGAATGAAGATATTACCCAAAAATCTCAGCATTGCTTGAGGAAGTTCTGTTTCCCAGAAAGCAAGTAATTAACTGAGTCTTCAAAGCTGCAGCTTTGGTGATTTGAATTAGAAACACTCTCCATTATTTTGAATGGGTAAACAGGCTCTCTTGTGATATCTCTATTTGTTTCTCATATTCTCATATTCTTTCACATTATATTAGTATAAGATTACAGAAGGTGTATTGTCGGTATAGTTGGGTATCCTTTACAGCCACAATTTTCGCTTGTGAAATTATGGACTATGCAGGAAGAGACAAAAGCTTTGTTTTTTCCTTTCTCTGTAAGAGGTTTCAGAATTTGAAGGACTAAAGTCAACTGTTCAAACACTTGACTAAAGTCAACTGTTCAAAGGCACAGCAAGTGCCTTTCTTAAGTATAACAGGATGATCCTCAGTTGCAAACACTGCAACTGCTGCAAGGTCAGGCTTTTCATCATAATGAAACAGGCACTGATGGATCCAGAAGATCTGTATTAATTGCTTAAGAGCAAGGTTCATTTAATCAATACACACCCTTCTTGGAACACAAAATATTGTGTGTTATTGCAACAAGAAACTGTCTAATAAACTGCGTGTTCACTATTGCATGCTGGTTTATTCTAACACTACACCTGCAGAATGGGAAGTACACCATCCCCTCAGGCAGCACCGTGAGGTGCCACTTACCAAACAGCAGTTTGATAATGCCACCAAATTCTCTTGTTCATTTTCATGGAGGAATTAGTCACTTAACTGACAGCATTTCTGTATGTATTCTTTGTGAAGAGGCTTACAAGAAAATACACTATTAATGCTTTGGATTCTTGAAAAGAAAAGAAAAATATACCAAAAATTGGTGCCTATTTTCTTCTCAATTATTTAATTGAAAAAACCCTAATAGATTGTCAGCCTAGTAGTACTTTAAGTGTTGTTGATTAAAGTGACTGCTGATAAAATACTGCCTAATAAGACATTAAAAATTTACTGACACCTTTTAGATAGTTTCGCTATCTAAATAGGTCAAAATATTCCTACTTTTGCATTTCTAAGTATAGGCAGTCGTTTCTGAACTCTAGCAAAGTAAAACATATAGCTAAATTATGAGTAGAGGTTTGGATTTTTTAGTACAACGTGGGATTTGAGCTGAACACCTCCCATCTCTTCACAAAATAGTTTCCTGATTCTCAAGAAGTTTGGGGTGGCTCAAAGACTTTAGATATAGGAAGAGATCTTTATAAGTCTATATTGAAGCAGAATTGCTTTATTCTATTTACGTATTGGAAAATAAGCTGAATGCAAACAAAAGATGGAGCTGACACAAATATGTTCATGAGTCAAAATAATGTCAAAATATTGTCCAACCCTGAAAGTTAAGCAATTAAGCAAGGTATATAATTCTCTCTAATTTTAAGTCCTTCTAGTTCATATTTTTAATAAAGATTTAATGTGACAAACTTGAAGCAGTGTGCCATGTAAAGAACTGTCACTATGCTCTCAGTCACATCTATTTCCTCCTCACTTTAATCTCCACTTGCTATTTTTCCTCCAGTCTATCAGAATTCTGTTTTATAAAACATGTATTAGAGACCACCAGTTCCACTGGATGCATCATCTACTCTCCTCTCCTTTGACTGACAATCAACCAACCAAGAAAGAAGCATGTAACCTAAAAATAACATCCCTCTCAGGAAAAAGATTATGCAAAAAAGGCCAGAAAGTGCTCATTTAGCTGAGGAGTTCACATATGCTTCCAAGTGACAGGCAGAAGCAGGAGTCATTGTTTGAGAGGGTGGGAGGTGCCAATCTCCTGCAAAGAGGTTTGTTGTCATCATCATGTAAAAGAAGGCAGAAAGGGCAACACCTATCACCTGTCTACCAAACCCATCCTGCTATTTGACCTCTTCTTTCCCATCTACCAGGCAGAGAAGGCTGGAAGCAACAGCTCTGAAGCAAACAACATAGTGAGTAGGTAGATCCTAGACACAGAGGTAGTTGTCTCATATACCAAGTTCTGGAAGGTAGGCTGGGAAGATAATACACAATGTGGCATATTCAAAAAAAAAAAAGAAACTGGGGAACCCCACTTCATCACCGCCACAAAGATCAAAGAATGATGTAGTATATAAAATAGACCTAGTTCCTGAAACAATAGCATGGAATTCTCTGTATTTTAATCATACTGCACATCCTCACCACTTGCATAATTACTTTGTTTGGTTTTTATTCTTAGACATCTTGGATTTGGTAGAATGGCTCTGCAGAAATCAGGGCAGCACCTAAGAGCATGTTTATGTCAATTACAGCACCTTTAAAAAAATAACAAAAAACTTTAATGTGAGTAAAAAGTAGTTTCAGTTAAGAGCAGGTCGATGCTGCCAGCACACTGAACAAAGAGTCTAGATTTATCTTTGTTTATTGATAGCATTACAACAGGTGATTCTTTTTATAATGTCACATCAGAAAATAGAATAACTTCAAATGTCTATAAATCAACATGAAAAATAATACACAGAATAGAAGGAGTGAATCATAAGATATGCAGCGTACAATCCACTTACTGAGCATTGGAATGTAAGTCAATAGTCAGAATGATTAAGGATGTCTGGGTATCCCCTGGTTAAAACCAGCTACACTGTCAAACCTATGGTGATCTGAGGAAACACCTATCATACTGCTACCAGCACACAATGAAGCAAAACATCAATCTGTGGTTGCACATCCTTGATATACATCTGTTATGTTGCTTCAATGGAACATTCTTTAGGATTTTTCTCCTACTTATTTTAAGATAAACAGGATTCAATTATCTCTGTCTAAAGGTAACAGAACAGCAGATCTGGGTCCCAGAGTCTACTTGCTCAGATACCACTAAAGCCGCACACATTAAAGGCATTTCTTGATCTTTGTCCTCTCCTTTCTTTTAACCACTCAGGTAGGAACTGTAATCCCACAGTGTAGTTTTCATTGTCCCACCAACCCTCTGCTCTGGGAAACCACGTGCACAAAGCCAGGGATGCTCCTGCCAGCAATGGTGTTAATTGTGAGTGTGTGCAGGGGCTTTCCCTGACCCATCTCAGCTCCTGGACAGGGAGGCTGCAAAATGCCAACGACTGGTTGGTGCAACATGCTTTGGCACAGTCTAAAAGAAACAATACCAAAAAAGGTCAGTCTTTCTCAAGTGTTTTTGAAACTATGAGCTGCAACATTTGTACAGAAAAAAGAAAAAAGCATTATAGTAGTACTGGTCCAGGTATTTTGAAAATGTGATTTGTGATTATAGTTTGTTAATTTATGGTACTTAGCATGTACACAGACATCTCTACATATTATAAAATTCCAAGCATCAATATTCAGTTGCAATAGTGCTTGTATCTGACAGATATTATATAATGTGATTTCCAAAAGAACATCATTTCAAGTTACATCCTGTATGCATGTTAAAATATTTTTAAAAAAAATCAAACTTTTTTTCTCTTTTTCAACTTAGTACAAGTATTTTGGATAGATCTTTTCTTCATAAAATGTTTGTCTTTTGGTACAAAGTTGTTTTTCAATGTGTTTTTATTATAACATGCACTGTAATAACATTAAAATTTCTAAATCAAATAAGTACAGTTCATTTTAAAAATCCTTATTCATTTCAATGATTCCCACTGGTATCAAAAGGTTTAGGAATAGTCACAATAATCAAATGACTTACTGTGACGAAATGCTGTTCTGGTCATTCCCACTGTGAAGAACCAGACCCATCATGACACTTTATGGCCACTGTTTACCTTTCTAATAAATCCTAGAAGTTTCTTCTGGATTATTAACAAAAGTTTGATTTAAAAAATAAGAATAAGATTTTCTACACTAAATCCTAATAGCTACAGCAATATCCATAATATATCTCTCTGGAGATATGGAATGGTAATTGAAAATTATGAGAATAAGTAAAATTTATCAGTAAAATTGGGGGGCTTTTTCCCTGTCATTAAAAGAGCAAACCCTTTCTTACTGACTGTGTGAAATAGAGCAACCACCTCGAAGTCTATATCTTAGGACATTCAAAGCCTTTAAGTTGGAATAATTCTTTTTATGCTGTCACCACTTATCCACTTTGTGGCATATGGGTATAATGTCCTGTGCAGTGTTAGGCATTTAGCTGTGCTCGGGGATTATGCATTATCTGGTGAAAAACACCTGGTAGAAAAACAAAGATATTATCTCCTATAATAAAAGCCAAACATTTAAACACATCATTTTTCTGAATAGGACAAAACATTTATATTTTAAAATTCCCTATTATCATGCCTTCCACCTGTAGTTCATTTCTCCAGTGGACACATAAGCATCTATGACTTTCATACCACTGTTTGTTGCTGCTGTATAAATTATAAACATACAACAGGGGATCGCAACTATAAAGGGTATCTCTAAAGAAATTTCTTTTATAGGTGAAAAAGAATATAAAAGAGAAACACTATATTTATTTTCAAACCTCTGACAGAGAGCTCCTTTTAATACCATATTAAGTCTCTGCTGGGCTGCCAGAAATAAAACACAGTATGAGCTCAGATCTACAGCTTTTATTCTGTGTTTGGGTTTATTCTTAGAGGCGAATGGATTCAATACATTTTCAACCCAACCACATATTTTAAACTGCTGCCAGTTTATAGCTGTCTACAGATCTCCCAAATTCTTAAAAGTAAATCTAGAGCCAAACCTCCTCCGCTGCTGCATCCATGAAGGTGATAACACAGAAATGATCTCTCCTGTAGAGTGTGAGAATGGAAAATGATGAGAAAAAAAAAAAAAAAATCAAACCATGATCTATATGACCCTAAGACTCCTGTAATACAATTACGAACTAATAATTAAGAACATCACAGAATAATTGGATTCCATGCTTTCCATAGTTCTATAGGCTCCAAAACACATACATTCCATACAGTTTCCCTTCTCTTCCACATTCTACCCACATTCTGGGAAAATTCAGACAAAGAAAATCCAGGCCAAATACTACTTAGCCATCAAAGCAATAGAAAGCAAAGCCTTTGGCAGAGAAACTGATTCTGAAAGGAAAACTACCATCAGAAAAACTAATGTCTGTGTCAAACTGTTGTCCACTTACTTTTGATGCAGCCATACATTACAGTTCAGGCCCAACATTATAGAGGCAAACCCTTCCATTAACCACCTCCACCTGCACGGCTACACTGTGCTCCAAACAGTGAAGGGTTTGGTATCTGCACTTCTTATGTCACAGAATAGGCCCAAGCTCATTAATTGAAGTGTGTGCTAATAAAGAAGGGAATCCTACTTGGTTTAGACTGTATCAACTACAACTACTGAAATATGGATTTGGCTCCTTGACTTCCAAGACCACAAACGTTCGCTAATGTTTTCTCTCTCATCTCAAATAGGAGTAATGGCCTCTGCTCATAGGAGACAATAAATGGCCAGCATTTGTTTGGCAAGGAAGAGTTCAAATACAGTCTATTTTTGTACCTGAAATAAAGAGAGGACAAGCAGAACTGGGGAGAGGGATGGGGAGAAGATAGTAGGACAGGCTGGCAGGAATGCACATATCTATGAAACAGTGAAGCAATCAGGCGTTTTATTTTTAGATACTTTCTTTTTCAAGTGCCAAAGATTCCGAATAAATCACAATGGCAAACTGAGAGGCTGAGATGGGATAGATTACAGCTGAATGCTGCACAGATCAAATATTCAGCTCCAGCCCAAAGCAGAAGTCCTAAGTGCTTATCTGATACACTGTAAAAGCTTTCCATGACACACACCAGCTACCTCTTTGATGGCTACAATTACTGCTAGATACCATATCTGCCTCTATATGTTTTAAAATGTCTAAAAACACCTGGAAAGCATAAGTTCTCTAAGCCAAGTATACCTGAAACTTGTCCAGATGTTCAGTTATTTATATATCAACTCTCCGAGCATAGGTAGTAACACTGAAAGACACAATAATGAATATGAAATCTGTATTTTGTGAAAATTGGTGTTTACATGACGTGAAATTTTACACTGAGGGAAAGCCAAGGTATTTTCAACATCCATGTCAAGTATGACTCTCTGCAACAGAATTTTGCATAGAAAATTACTACTTTACACTCATTGAACAGAGGAACCAAAGATGGAGGCAGAACTCAAATTTTATACAGAGGCTTATGCTGCAGTCAGTTGTCTCAAGCATCAATTATTTCTTCCACCCTGCAGGAGCAGAACGTATATTTTACACTTAAAATACTTGTATCTCCTTGCATGTCCATTATACATATATGTCTTTTATTAGATCATGAGTCCATTTAATTTATTCCTTCCCTTGAGTATTTGCAGATTTCACAGAAAAAGCATTGCATTTGGAAGCAGCACTTCTAGCACAGTCTAGACAAGACTGTCCAGCACCCTGTCCATCTGAATCTTAAAAATCCAATGATGAAGAGTGTTCGGAGACAACAGATCATTGTAAAAATTGTGGCACTCACTCTTGACTGACACAATCCAAAGCTTTCACACCAATGTGAATATTGGTGCATATCACTTGGAAAGTCACTGCCTGCTTTTCATCGTGTCAGATGAATCCCAACTGAGTTATAAAGAACCTGGTCCAATATATATCACTAATAAAAAATAAATTTTGTATCTCAACTTGTAAGATACAAAATCTATTCCCTCCTTTCCCTCCGCTCACCTCTTCTTTGTTTTTCCTGTAATTGTTTCCCATTATAAGTTTTATCACTTTCTTACTTTTTCCTAGCATCCCTTTTCTAAATTCCTATTTTTGGCTTATTCAATATGTAATTTTTTGTCCTTTTAGCACTATTTCCTTTGTCTTCTAAGAATGCCCCAAGCAACAAGAACGAGTCATTCATTGAAAGCAAAAGTGAGCAGTAGTGCACAAGGATCTCTCAGAGGTATGGCAGAGAATATTTTAACTCTAAGCAAACTTAAAGCTGGATAAACACTGCTTAAAAATACTATTTGGTCCACTGTGGTCCTTCTGCCCACAATGTAGAAATTTCTTTCTACCTCTTTCCTAACATGAATTTGTGACTGCCTTGTCTAATAAGCAAAAATCTTCAAAACTTGTCATAAATGACACCACGGTTTTTGTAAATATTTCTATTTTTTGAATAAGCATGGTCACACTGGTCAGCACAATCCCCATTCTGAGTTCATCACACTCTAAAGCAAAGCAACCAGTTGCTGTGATAATGCCTTATTCATATTAGTATTCCCAACAGCTTAAGTTTGTCCTACTTATTGAACCCACAGGACATTTTGTGATTAAACTTGTTCTTACCCACACAAACTTTTACTGATAATCTCCCTCTGCTCTTCTCATTTTGCCAAGATGCTGCATGCCTTTACCCAGCAGCAGCAGAGTTTTGGCTATCACTAGCACAAATGCAGCTTTCTGATAGATAAGACATTGATAAAGACAATTTCATGAGGCAGAGGGATGCAACAGTTCTTCCTTACAATGGCTCAGTATTCCACAGAAGACACATTCTGTTACTTCAACAACTCTCAGTGGTGCTTCAATTGACATTAATTTGAATGCCCTTGAATAAGAAGATGCACTGCAAGGTGCAAGATCACATGTAAGGAGATGATCAGCTTCAGGCAGTCACTACCTGCTAAAACGTATAAAATGTTGCCTTTGTCATTAATAGTTTTCATCATTCAAGCTGCCTGTGCAGTATTTGGGCTTTATTTCATTTGGAAAAATGAAAGTGAGAAGCAGTCACACTTTCGTTGGTTTCATTTTCTGACTCTCATGCACTAACATCAAATCCCTGAAACAACTCTAATGCAGGCATTACATTTAAAAATAACTAATGTTTAAAGCTATGATTCTATCTGAACAGAATTAATGAGAAAAAATCCACCTTCCTTGTTAAAAATCCAGCAGACAGGTACATTTAGAACTGCTGATAGCACTGAAAATGAGTTGAACGTTTAAGGAGGGAGACAGAGAAAAGGAAAGGAAAGTTTAGATGAAAAAGGGCCAAAATTATGGGAAGATGAAAATAAATGGGCTCTCTCATATAAGGAGAAAGCCCAGAGGAGTGAAGCTAGACACTTGTTAGATTCACATCACATCACATCACACTGGTGATGAGATATGTTGAGTATTGTATGTCATTCTCCAAAAGAAAGGAGGAATTTCCTTTTAGTTCTGTCATTTTTATCTTTCCATATTGTTTTTCTGACATAAAAATTTATTTTTGAGAAAATTTTTCCCTACAGTAAGTCATGTTTCAGTCAGATTTTGCTTTGTATTCTAAAAGAGTGCAGAAGTGTATCTTACTTCCTCTCATCATTACAAGCTTAAAGTGAATTAAAGCTGTTATTAATTTTTAAAAGCTACTAGGCATGAATATCAAGAGAACCAAAACAGAAAACTCATCTAATATACGGCTCAACTGAAGACAATTTCCATAAAAATATCATCCGAGTATTTCATATTGCTTGCATGACATGGATTCAGATCCTATTTCCCCAACTTTCCTATAGACACATTCCTGTTACTGTAAACTATACCTGTAAGAAAAAACATTAAGCTTTAAACCCTCTTTATGCTTCAATACCTACATTAATGATCCATAAACCAAATAATTCCTTAACAGCAGCTGTGCAAATCCACAGTGTCTAAATCATGACCTCAGTTTTGTTTAGCCTGAACAGTCCTGCATGGTGGTTGCACAGGTAGCCAAGAGCCAGCTCAGTGTTTGTCACTGATGATGTATGCGTTATGGAAAAACAGTTTGACTTTCGGACCTCTAACAGACTAAAGCAGTGGTATTTGCAGGGAAAAGCCTAAATTATAACTTGGCGGGGGTTGGATCTGAAAAGCAGTGAGAAGTATCACACCACCACTTTGGTGGCCATGTCCCTTGTTGGATAATCATAATGACTACACATTTTTTTCCCAAAACTTTAATGAACTGCAAAGATGGATTTACAGTCGAGCTGACAGCACAGTCAAATACAAAAGTTCCCTATCCCCAGCACAAATTATCTGGTATCCTATGTGAAAGGCTACACACCTTAAAACATCAAAAAAGCTGGGACATTAAGGAAAGAGAAAAACCAGGTACAATCCAACAGAGAACACATGGTTGTGAACCTCTTCTAAAGCAAAAAAAGCAAAAGATGCATTCTGAAGCACTAGAAATCAAGCAAATGGTGGGATTGCACCGAGTCTTTCAAACAACTTGTTGGTAAGGCTTCTATTCTACACTGGCATCAGAGTTTATGAGCAATCTACCTGCACAGCAAGAAACATCTTATCTAAGAAAAGAAGTTTCCCCTGTTTTTGATTGCCTGTTTTGCAAAGTTTTCCATTAACTGTCCAACCATCCTCTGCTTACCCAACTGGCTTGAGCTGAACACCTTTCTCGGCAACATCCTCTTACACACACTGCACCCAAGAAGCTTCATTTTCAAATAACTGGGAAGAAACTCTTAACACTCCAGAGTCACAAACACTGTGGAAGATAGCAAAGTGTGCTTTTCTTCTCCCTAAAATGCAAGTTATCCTGAAGCCTTTTTCAGGTGAATGTGGAACTGCAATTTGAGATACGGAGAAAAGAAAGGCACGAAACGGCCTCTGCCTTACCAGAAAAAGGTGGTTTCCATCAAATAGTCGTCACTTAGGCATCAGAGAGGTATAACAGAGACCACAGCAGGGAGGTGTAAGGGGGACTGACCAAAATTACCTCCTGGGAGTTGGCAACTAGAGAAAATGTGCCCTGGAGGTTCATACCCAGCCCCAGGTAATTTCAGCAAAGGCAAAAGTACCAGTTGGGTCAGAGCAGGCATCTTAGGGCGAGACTCGCGAAGCCCTGAACGCTTCTTAGTCCGAGATCCCAGGCATTAAGCGTTTGCTTACCGTCCCCATAGACACACACACACACCTTTTCCCACGACTGCATGGGTGCGTTCACCCCTCGCAAGCGGGCAGGCAGCTCCCCCCTCCCCGCCCCACGCAGAGTTGCCAGACTTGCTGCCCAAAGGAGAGGGGACGAGACCCCAAATTAACTCAGAGAAGCAGCCTCGCGTCCCCGCGCTGCCCGCGTCCTACCGCCTGTGGAGCTGGCCTCCTCCAGCTGCGCCGAGATGCTCTCCACTCTCCTCACGTCCATGCTGGGAGGCGGGAGGCGCCCGGAGCCGCGGCGGGAACGCGCGGCAGGCAGCACGGCCGCGCCGGGGCCGCGGGAGCCGGAGGGGAGCCGGAGGGGAGCGGGGCTGGGCGCGGCGGAGCGGAGCGGGAGCGGCGGAGCGGAGAGGAGCGGGAAGGGGAGCGGNCCTGCCCCGCCGGGCTGCCCGGGGCCGCTGTCGCCGCGGGGTTGATCCGGCACCTGCGCCCCGGGCGGGCGGGGAGAGCCCCGCGGCAGAGTCCGGTAGGGCCGGGCCGCCCTCCCGCTCCGTGCGGCCGCGCACAGGTGGCTCCCGCATCACCTGTTAGCCGCAGGCTGCCCGGCACACGGACCGGCACCGAGCGCTGGGGAGCTCCCATCGCAGCTCCTCCAACACCTCTGTCGGGCTGGCACAGGCTGGGAGCGCTCGCTAAGCCCTAGGGTATACTTTGGAAGGGATTGGAAAGGGCATTTTATGACACCTTTATAACAGCTCTAATTTATAAAAGCCTATGACACGTAACACACCGTGCTTCAATAATGATAGTTTTCCCTGTTCAATTTTACACAGTTAATTTTTCAGTCTTTACGATTTCTTCTATTCCTGCATGAATAATGTTTCAGAAATCACATTTCTTCTTCTCATTGTGTTCATCCCCAAAAAATTACAGTAATTTTTTTCAAGGCACATAGGGGTTATAGGCTTAGCTACCTAATACCTTAAATATTATTTTTGACTTCTTATTTCATATTATTCCTTGAACCTTGTATTATTAAGATTCTTCTGAGATGCAAGATAAAGGAGTAATTCCTATGCCACATTGCCAGCTAATGGTTTAAGAAAGGACTTATATCTCCTTTTATTTCATGGGACAAACTTATGTCTGTTTCAACCTCAAAGGATGGAATGATTGAAGTCTTGAATGGACAGAGACACCACAGTGTAGTATAACGCTTGCCAAGAACAACACAATGTTGAGTAGCTTTTGCCAAGTGTACATTCACTGGTGAAGGTTTAGGTAAGATGTAGAGAGACAAGATTCAGAGTACTGTATTTGTCATATACCCTCAAAATATTTCCTTTCTCTAAGGTGAATCCTCAGGTAGCCAGGATACAGCTCTTCTTATCAAAGAAATTCAAAGTAGTTAGAACAGAGATCAGGATTTTATCTCATAATCACGATTTTCGCTTACTTTGAAACTAACCTTACAGAAAACTCTAATTTATCACAATTTTTCAGGAGCCCTTGTCATTACATGTATACAGTTCTCAGGGTGAGGGAATTCAGATTTACAACTGTCACTTCCCTTTGCTCCACACCAACATTGTATCAGAACTCTGAGCTACAAAAACACTCTATGCGGGAGCAGCTGGTTGTAACAGAGGGAATTAAGGCAGGAACAGTAGTAATACATCAAGAATACCTATACATTCATCTTGTGTCTTAGAAGGAGTTACAGGTATACAGCACAAGATGGAACAGAAGCGCCAGAAGTGCCTACCAGATTTTTACAGATAAGATAGTGTGTGTCAACTCAAAGATGAATTGTGTCTGAGGCAAAGAAAAAAGAAAGTGACCCAAATAAACTGAACTGTCTCCATAAATCTGCATATTTCTCTCAATCTCATCTGCTTTATTTTTATGCTTGCTCTCCTTGTTTCCATCCACTTGCTCTTTGTCTCCTGTTCTTCTTGATGGGCCTTGCTCCAAGTAATTTCCTCTGCATACTCTTTCCTTTTTGTTCTCTTGAGTTTTAATAGAAAAATTTGTGTCATTTTGATGTTCTATGTAAACACAAATGTACATGTCAGAATGTGGCGTTTTTCCAAATTTGCTTTAAAAAGGGCAAATTCTTTATTGTTTACCAAACCTGATTAAGTTTCCTCCAATTAGCATGTCAAGCCCATGTATCTGCTCTATATAACATTCAGTAAACATTGACATCAACTGTGATTTCATCCCTTCTATATAATTACATTTCAACATATAATTGTGTTTCTACACACAATAAAATATGGAGTTTCATTCTAGTTTCTACTTTTCAAAATATATAACCACTTCCTTTCTACCTCATTTATTTCAATTTTTTTTTTGAGCTAAATACTAATAATACCTTGAGCATGTATTTAGTGCCACATGTATAGCCGTAGATTTCTTTCAGTCCCTTGTGATAAAATTTTAATTTCTTCTTCTTGAAATAGTTGATGTAGTTTCCATCTAATTTTTAATTAGAATCTGAATCAGCATGTTCCTGTTTGCCTCAACTATAAACTAATTGGAAAGACTTAACATAATTATGATTTAGTGTGTCCAAATTAAGTTCAGATTTCCACATCAGTTTAAAATATGTAATATGTAAAATTAAGTGTTAAATCATGAAGCTAAAATAATGATCGAGGAGGCATTTTCTTCCAATAGAGAAAATCAAATCATTGGTGAGTAAAAAATAACCAACAGGATTTCAAGTGGTAGCATATTCCTAACAGGGAGGACTTGTTTGTTTTCTACCTATTTGTGTGGATGAGAAAAGGCTCAGACCCAGAACATGTACAGCAATATACAAATATTCAGCCCTTTCAGTCTGTTCTGCTCCCCCACTGGTCTTGGGGCATCTGCAAAGGGTTAACACAGTAGTTCAACTACCCAAACTGTATTAGCACTAAGAAACTGAATAATTTATAATTAAAAATTTGAATAGAATAAATATAAGCCACAAAATATCCAACATGTCCCTGTTACTTTCTAAGCCTCCAGAGAAGCCATTTATTTTTTCAGTGCTTCCTCTGCTAGAGAATGGCTCTCCAGGTGGGAGCTTTCTTGATGCCCGAAAGAATTCATCATTAGGTTATACTTTGTGACTGCATGTCACTCGCGTTGTTTTTCACATGGAGAAAAGAAACCCAACAGCTAAAACAGTCTGTCACTTATTTCTAAAAAAAATATTCTTCCTTTTCCAAAAAGTAATAAAAGTTCATTTTGCTATTTTTTTATTCAAAAATGAGAAAGAATTCTCTTCTTCACTTTATGATACATTTTAAGAGGATTTTTGTTCTCAGAAGTGTATTTTATTTAGTTTTGGAGTCATTCAGTGTAATAATGTATCCTAAAAAAAATTTGTGTATTCTATATGACAAAACATGAACAGTAATTTGGCCGAACCCAAATATTTAGTGTCTGTGATAAAGTACTTGATAACAATGAGAAGTCTCTGACACCTCTGGGGGTGCCCTGGCCCCGGTGTGGGGTGTGCACTGGGTGTCAGTGCCAGGCTGCTGCTGCTGCTGGTGTGCCAGGCAGGGTGGCCTCTGTGGCTGGGGCTGCCCTGGGCCAGGCAGCTGCTTCCAGACTGCTCCCCAACACATCCACCACCTGGCACAGCTGAGCCCATCGGCCAAAGGGGTGCCACCTCAAGGGAAATAGAGTTGAGGAAGGGCACTAAATGCTGAGGAGGGGTGCCATGGTCAGAGGAGAGGGGAGGTGCTCCTTGGTGCTCCATGGTGGAGCCCTCCCGAAGGAGCTGAGGCCCATGGAGGACCCATGCTGGAGGAGATACACTGTGAAAGAACTTGCTGCCCATGGATAAACCCATGCCAGAACAGAGCAAACAAGTAAAAAATGAAGGAGCAGCTCTTGAAAGGAGAGTGTTCCCAAGCTGCAGCACGAACAAAGAAGGGAAGTAAGTGACTGGAGTGAATTTGAGCCTGGAAAGGGGGAGAAAGTGTGCCTTTCTGATTAGATGTTTTTATTCTTTACTTTGCAATACCCAAGTCAGTAATTAAAATTGTCAATAAATTAAGCTGAACTCTGCAAGTCTATTTTGGCCATGACAGTAACTGCTGAATGATTTTTCTCTCTTTCTTTTGACCCACAGGTTCTTCTGATTTTCTTCCCTGTCCCACTAGGTGTGGGGGTAAGCAAGCAGGTCTGCAGGTACATGGCTACCAGCTGGTGTTCACCCAGCACAGAGTGGATGTGGGAGAACTCAAAATACAAAATGAGATTGTAGATGTAGGAAAGGTGGCACAGAGTACTAACAAACTACATGTCCCTAAAAGAGTGGAGCTTTAATTTTCAAGATTTCCTACTAACACAGTCTAGTTTTAGAGAGTATCAGTGCTTTCAGACAGAGAAATCTTGAATATTCTGATTTTTCTGCCTATTAGACCATAAAAAGGACCATTCTTCAAAGGAACATTATGCACTGTGAATCTTCATCCTTATACAGAAATAAATATGAAGCAACAATGAAGGCCAGCCCTTGAACTTGTCAAAAATTGACAAGTATTACTTGTCAAGTATATTTTAGTATTACTAGAACTTGTTACTAAATAGGTGAGAAGAAAAGTGAGAGACTACTTTCCTTGAAACTCAGTTTGATTTTTATAATAACATTTTGTAATAGGTTCCGGGAGAATTGGAAGCAATTTGATTTACTGTAAATGAGTAACACATCAGAATTTTATGTGGTAACCAAAAAAATAAGATAAAAACATTTTTTAGCAACATTATAAAAGAAAATAAAAACGTTCTTTATTCCAGTTTTAATATTGTCTTCATATGTAAAACAGCCAAGATATGGATTGATTTTTTTTTGTTGGGGCATTAAAAAAAACCTCAGGCAGGTAGGGGCTCACCTTTCACTCAGTGTCACTGGGAAATAAGTACCTTTCTGTTCCTTCAGAACTAAGATCCTAAGATCCAGCTTTTTTTTTCCCCCTCTGTTTTTCTACTGTTGCTTCTTGCTTTGCTGGTTTCACTTCCGTGTGCTGCAGGTGATGGGAATGGCTTCATTGCTAAATACCACTATTTAGACATTTGAGATTAGATTTGTGAGATTCTTGTCGTTTTATATCTCATTTCAGCTGTGATTCATGGTTTATAAAAGCCACACTGCAGACATTTTAGAAGAAAGTCATTACAAACTAAGGCAAGGTTATATTTAAAAAAACCCACATGTAATATTCAACACGACTTTGATGTACTGCTTGAAGACTTTCTTGGCATAATCAGTATAATTTAAACTAAATTGTCGTCGAATTGTTTGTTGTCATTATTAGACTGTCACTAAAGTTATCTCATTAGTAAACCTGAGTCAATATAAGATTTTATATTTACATCAATTTTATGTAAAAAAATAGCTTTATAGTTTTTCAGAATAGAAGAATATTGGGAGCAAATTCACTGGCTGCTGAAATGTAGCCAACTTTAGAGGACGCAGCTGAGAAACAATGCATTAGACAGGTGCAGGTTGAAGAAAAATACTGGGTAATTACACTGCATCTAACTTATGCTCTTGAGGGGAAAATCTATAGTAGTTTATATAAAATAGATCATAGGCTTTGCAATCTAATGTGAAATATTTGCTTAATGATCTGTCCTAGGCTCAGAAGAGACAGAAAAGAGGAAAACCTAAACAAAAAATAGCAACAAAATCCCCTGAGCTGACCTTGGTGTAGAAGACTGCCCAGACTGAGCCAGTTTATGGCAGAATGATTTCTCAACACTTTTCCCCACAGTTTTACATTCAGCTGTGTGTTGACTTCCTATAGCTTTTCGTCCTCCATTCTCATCAGATAATTCTGCACTCTGCTCCAGTAAATCCTTCTCCCCCTCCACTTCTCTGTCTCCCCTCCGTTTCCTTTTCCCTTTTCTATTTACCTCACACATCTTTTCTCATGAAAAAGTGAGTAACAGCAGAAAGGATAATGGCTTTTATGTTCAGCTAGTGAGATCAGAGAGCAGTAGTGCTCTGTACAGCCGACGACAGGATCTAACTGAATACAGTTTTTCACATTTTCTGTTTTTAAATCCACATCCACAGAGAGTCCAGATGATAGGGCTTCAAGAACAAAAGTCTAGGGAGCCCTAGCTAACTCAAAACCCAGGCCTGATAGAATATCGAGCGATAATTAATAAGACAATGTTAAAAAATTCCAGAATTTTTTAATGCATCTTGTTCCTATGATATTTCCTCTAGATTTATGGCACTGATGATTCATTTATGGATATATGGAAAGGCAGCAATCTCATCTTTTGGTAGTGCATCTAAACACAGAGATAAAGGCTAAATTCTCTCTTCAATGGAAACAATACTCTTTTTCGAATGAGCCCAATCTCTCCCAATGGGGAGACCAAAAGAGCTCGTTCATCCTCATATAAAAAAGTTCAAGAGAGATATGCTTGCTATATAAATACATCAGACAGGTTAAAAAAAAGTGAAAGAATAAAAAAGCTCTTTCAGCTAAATGTCAATGCAGGAGGCAGAACAAATTGTATAATCTATAAATTTAGGTTGTATATTTAACGAAAGTTGCTAAGCATTAAAGAATTCAAGTGCTGGAATGCTCTTCCAAAATGAAAGGTAGGAAAGGCAAAATAAATTTTTAAGGCAAAGCTTGATAACTCTGATGGGATGCCTGTGATAACAGAGAGCTCTATGAATATAAATCATATATATATGATTTCCTTTCGTTAACAAGTAAAGCTCTTGAATAGAAGACCAAATTCATAATAGAGCATGAGTCACAGGAAAAGGGCTACAATACTTATGCAGAGATTACATAACACAATATATATAATAATAAGAGCCTCTACAGTCTACATTTATCCCTGTATATAATATTATGAAACTTGCAGGACATGATAGAAGTCTTTTACATTTAAACAGTTACTCCAAGGAAGACTGTGATCGATTGTTCTCCATGGCCAATGGCAGTACTTCAGAAGAAAGGCACTTAGGTAGCAACAAAGAGGTAGTCAAAATTTAGGGTAAAATTTCTGACCTCTGAGGTAGGCAAATACTAGAGCCATTTTATGAACAGGTCAGTGGAATATTAATCATTAAAGTGTTTGTTTTAGCTGCTGCATAGATGACTGCTGAAGACAGCCTGAAGGTTTTGATCCTGTCACAGCACAACATTACTATAAATCTCGAGGTATGTTCTCTCCATATATATCCTTATGGCTGTATGGTAAATAGAATAGTATTGATTTAAATGAGAAGAGAATATAGCCAGCAATGGCCCTTCTTTCTCAGTTCTCCATCCCCATTTCTCCTACAGAACTAGTGCTCCTAAATTGTGCAGGTTTTATTTTATGAAACAGAGATGTATTTCCTGATTATTTTCTAAGATGCTTTGTTTCTTAATTTGCATACCTGAGTATTCTGTTGTCATGGAAATCTCTTCTCTGAAGCCCTTGAAGACCAGCTTTCTTGCTTCAATTCTGTTTCAAGTTTTCTGCATCAACTAATTTTAATTCTTACTCCAAGTTTTCCGTATATTGTCATCACATCTAAATGACACGGTCCTACTACAATTTCTTGGGTCAAAACCTTAACCATAAGAATACAAGCTTCACTTCAAACAAGTGTACTAAGTCTAATACAAAGGCATTGTTTGACTCATTTTATTTGTTTGCTATTTTTAATTCTTTCACTGAAGGACTGTCCACATTGATACGTGTTTAGTAGCTCAACAAACAATAATGAAATTATTAAAAAAGGATATACCTGTAATGAAATTCAAATAGAATTGTTTGAATAGTCACAATATAAATATCTTGTCTACACCTGTCTTCTTACATTGGTGGAGGGAGTCTTACAATCTGTCCTGAAAGCTGAAATACTTGATTAAAGACAAAAATTAATCACATCAGCTTTCCTTCCAAGTAAAAACTAACCTACCAGTTTCTTATTCTTCATTAGCCAAAGTATATTCAAATGTCTTCAGTGATCACAGGTAAAAATATTGAAGAGATTCATGAAGGTCAGGTTAGGACATTCATGGTTAGTAATGACTTTTTTCTATTGAATATTCCTGAAAATTTGAGAATAGTGTCTTTTAAAAGAAGTGCTTTATATGCCTATAGGAAATAGGCAGCTGTATAAAGAATCTGGCCACCAAACTTACAAGCTTTATTTTCTGGAAGGATTTTAGAAGATAATTCATGCCAAGTTCATCATATGGTCAATGGAAGTTCTACATAAAAAGAAATAGTCTCTGAGCACCAGAGAAAGGTGCTTTTGCAGCTTAACATTCAAGAAGCTGCCACAGTCAACCTTAGAGCCAATGACTTAAGCCAGCTAAGAGCAGATATACATCCTGCATGAAAGATGCAGAAATATATCTACCTTACTGTCCAGTTGTTTCAGCTTACACAATGTCATCTTGATTTTCAGCCAAATTGCATTTATTTGTGTCACGGCTCCTGCCGAAAGAGAACAATGTAATCTTCTTTCATCAGGATTTGGAAACACAGATATAAAGCTGTGTGTTATCTTCATGCTGAAGCAGAACTTGTTTGCTTATTTTTTTTCTACAGCCTCCCATATGTGCATACAACTTGATTAATTAATGACTGGAGTATAAAATAGTGTCACTCATCATATTTTTATTTATTATTAAATCTATGAGGCAGGCTTATAGTCCTTAACTGCTGTCATAAGCTTTCCCATCCACCTGATTTGATCCACTAGACTAGGCTAAAGGCCAGAATTCTCTCTCTTAATTACTTTGTTCCTTTTCTATAGAATTCTAACTGCTACAGATCAAGTCAGTGCAATGGTAATATAATTTTGTTTTCATAATTAAAGAAAATCATTATGGTGAAATTTTACTTAAGATTATAAGTCTGTATTTCTGAACGTGCAGCCATTATCATGCGGCACACTATATAAGTCAGTATAAATTGTTGTACTTATGAAGTTGTACTTAGTCTTCCTGTTTTAAACACTACTCCTCCATTACATGTATTTTACAGGCTACCATCAGTTTGCTTACCCTATAGCATCAAATTCTTACTCATATTACCCTTTCTGGCTTTCAGTAATTATATATGCATCATATTTTTCCTTGATTTGGCTCTTAAAATAAAACGTTAAATTCTCAAATATGCTATTCCTGCCCCAATGTGTTCATTTATAAATTAATGCTGAATGTCAAATTACTAATACGAACATTATGAATTTAGTACTAAATATTGCCATTCTGAACATCCAAAAACATGAGGTTATTGCCTCCTTCCTATCAAAAATGTGTGGCAATTTCTGAAATACTGTAAACCTGAAACTCATTTTTGTTTCCACTTGGACTTCCTTATTGCACAAAGAAATCATGTCCACATACTTTCATGCTCTTCTCAGCAACTGTAACAGATAGTAACCTTCATTTTGAATAAGCAAAAGACAAAATTGATCTGAATATAGAGAAGTTGCTGGAAGAAGGAGTATCATGACCTCTATAATACACTTTATGAGAATACCAACTGTGGCACTGCTTTCTGCTTCTGAGATTTGAGAGATGCAGTTCATTAGCATCTATGAATTTTTACATTTCCACAAGATATGGAAAAGAGAAGGAATTACCAGGTCACAGGCTAGATTATTATGCATGGGAATCCTAGTTATTCCTCTTGCAATGTTGAGCTGACTGAATTGCATGTACAAGGTACAGTTGTAGGTGGTACTGGAGAAAATCTATTTATTGCCAAGAGTTAGCTTGGAAGATCCAACAAATACAGATTTCCCTTACTGCTTCTTGTTTTGGGAGGCCTGACAAAGAAGGTTCATAGGTCTCATTCTCTGTCAGCACAACTTCGATCAGCTCCAAAACTCCAGATTCACTGCTTACACTGAAGTGTAAGGATCAAACTTGATCCTAAATTGCCAGTTTTAGCTCTTAGGCCTCCTTTGCTCTTGGAAATAACAGGGCTTGATGATCGCAGATTCACCCCACTTCATATGAGGTCTTTCTTTGTAGCAGTCATACAGAATAAGTACATCTTCATTTTCCTAAATGAGAATATTGGGGATGAGGAGCAGATTATACAGCAATGTGGTTGCTTTCCTGCAACACAATTCGCATTCAATTATTATAGAGGCAGATTTGTACAGTAAATGATTCATTGAGTCAGTTAAGTGATCAAATACTTTTAGCCTAGGCTAGTTCCAGCAAGATAAGGGCATATATAGACTGAAGAAATGCAAAGGATCCATGACAATAATTCCCAGAGGTGACACAGACCCTGGTAGGAGCAAGGGTCAGGAAGCCAGGAGACCACACGAAAACTTAGGAAACCAGAGCTAGGAAAGGACCACGGCAATTTTCCAATTCCTGAAATCATGTTTAGATGTTATATGTACAATCTAATTAACTGATCAGAATTATTAAAGAAGAATTAATTCTTTGCACCTTGAACAGGTGCAAAGGTACAAAAGCAGACAGCCTTAGCTACTGACAACCTTTCAATATTTCTATGCTATACTACTCCCAGCTTCTAAGGGAAGCTAACGTAGAAAGAGAATCCCTACTTTCAGCTTCAGTCTGGCTTTGAGATATGTCAGCAAGGGGCAGACCACAAAGGCAGTTCACTTCTGCTGCACTTCTCTCCCACTAAGGTTAAAACACTCTGAAAGTCATTTCAGGCTTCATGTTCAGAGGAATCAGCAAGAAAACTCTTAAATGCAGGGTCAAGAGGGAGTATGGATGACCATATATATACTCCAAGTGGTTCTTTAGTAGGACTTGATCCATGCAGCTAGAGCTACCTTAGGTTATAGTGGAAATATTAACTGGTCTATTAACATAAAAGTTAATGTTGGTTACTTCATGGTATTCTTTTCCCATTTGAGCCTGAAGGCACTTGATTAGTCATCACATCTCCTTGTCACATAAAGTACCTCAATTCTGTTGCAAAAGTAACAACCAGTCCCTAGAAAAAGCAAGTATTTCTCCATAAAGCAGACTTTGGGACTTCTTCTGAGTACCACATCACAAAGTCTGTTTTAGGAGTGATAATGATATAAGGAAAACACTGCCACTCACTCGTTAGGGATGACCTAATCTAAACTATCTACTATATATAACTTTTTTTTTCTTTAAATGGAGAGAGGTTATGACTGAACTATTGGATCAGAAATTAAATTATTGGTTTATGTTCTTTAAAATTTGTTAGAACATTTTGTCTCCTCAATCCTATTTTAAAAAGAGAAACAGAAGGACAGATTACAGAATAAATAACTTTTTAAATGGCATATGCATAAATTTAATACTGTTAGGGCACAAACTGACAGACAAAATGTAATCAGAAATGGAGATGGGAAGGTGCTACCATGGCCACGACAAGTAAGGTCAGGAAACGGGGAAGAAATTGATTCCACAAAGTCAAAGGTCTATGCAGCAAATGCTGCCAGGCACTTTGCCAAATTCTAGAAAAGCAAAGATTAGATGGGGAGATCAGGACAAGCACCAGGCAACAGAATTGTGCAAGACATAAATTTAGCTAGTAAGCATGTTTTATAAACAAAGGTAACCTGTGAAATAGGCTTAAAATGGGGCAAGTTGGTGGTAAACTAGCAACTAGGCTCTCAGGTCCATCTTCAGCTGCTAGGATTTGTCAGGTGTTCATCCTCCTGCAGTACTGACTGACTGGCAAAGACAAAAAGGCTGTCTGGCCACATGCATCTTGATGTACTGGCAGAGTTTATCAGCAAAACAGTAGAAGAGCAGCCCACGAGCTCATTCTGGCTACATAGCAGCACAGCTTTTAAAGTCACAAACTACTCCTAAGTATACACCTACTGGGAGGCCTCCCTGACACCTGTAACAACCTGTCTGCATGGCACCACACTGTACCATACCGAGCCCAGATTACCTTTTCTTGCATTCTGATTACTAAACCGCTAGAAAACAAGTGCTATAATGTTCAGAAGAAAAGTAAGAATTCTTGGATATGTGCAAACTTCTACTTAACTTAGATACCTAACAAGAGAGACAATAATTTTTGTAATTTATTCCTATGTTACAATTTATTATTCAAAACAATGAATTTATAAGATACATAACTGGAAGACCATATTTTATAAATTGACGCTATCAAGAGTTCCTGATGTTTTATTCTTTAATCTTTCTTACGTATTACAATATTCTAAAATTCTTGTGTTAGGATTCTAACTATATTAAATCTACACTTGGAAGCAACAGCCTTGGTATTTTTATGATAGCTGACTGATAAGTGTGAAACTTTGCCAATGACAGTAAGGAATGACAGAATATGCTGGAAGGTGCTTTTTTTTTGTTGTTTGGATTTTTTTATTCACATTCAGGGACACATTCTCAGCAGACTTTCATACTGTGATTACAGCAGAGGAAACACAGAGCATCCTCATCTGCCATAGTACTGTCATTAGACTGAAGTCACCAAACCTGAAAATCACAGGAAAAATAGTCTAGACAAAACAATGGAAAAAATGCAGTGGTTGAAAAGAAGTGTATTTCCTAATACCATTCCCCGAACCGCAAACACTAGTAAGGTAGCTAGTATCAATTCCAAGCTTTTTATCTGAGTAGCAAATAATGCATGAATGTTCTCATTCAGGAAACTTCCAGTCCTTCAGCTGCTTCCAACCAGTTGATGACATTCATCTACTAATTAGCCTTCATCCAATGTCCAGCTTTGACCACATATTTCATAATTCAGTTGTATCCTAGTTGGCAGATGGCAGCTGTATTTCACTAATAAATAAAAAATGTCATGTCCCTGGATTCGTAACCTTGAGAAACAGTTTAAAAAAATTAGAAGGAACTCTAGCACACAGTCATTCCATCTCCAAAAGACTGCAGCATTTCAAAAATGTATGAGACAGACAACAGATCTTAAAAAATAGCATGAAACTTATTATTTGTTGTTTAGCAAGATTGTCAAACATAAAAGCACAGGTGTCAGAATACTGCTGGAGGGGGAAGTTTTGATGCAGCCTCCTGAAGGGAAGACCTAATAGTGTCCATCAATTACTGAGCCAGAGATCCACACTGCACTTTCCAGTCAGTTCAGAGAAGGCAATCTGAACGCTTCAAAAAATTACTTAAGCTAAGAACAGATTCAGTGTGTGTTTCTTGAAGATATGTCTCTGTGCCACAGAAACATACAGCCTAAGCTAAGTCCATGAACATAAATCACTATCCAGGAAGAAGAATCTTCATTTACATCATATCTGATTATGTTCTGAGTGCTAAAAATAACCCAAAAATAAATCACAATTTTCAATATAAAGATTTCCTTTGAAACAGCATTTTCCTATGTGAAAAAATTCTATGTTAATAGAGCTAATAAAAATGCAGGTGTTACTGGTTTTATACCATGAAAGATATTCAGTGAAACTTGTTATCTTCATATTAAATTTACAGGCTCCGAGATTAAATTAATCTGTGTTTGTTAAAAAATATGCATGCCGATTTTTTTTTTTTTTTGCCTCAGGTTGTATAGGTCTGTCACCGAAAAGGAAGCTAGAAACCCCCCTTGGTTTCAGTGCTCAAACACTGTTTTAGGCATTTTACATAGTACTAAGAAAAAGCAGCAGAGATATTAATCTCAATTCAGCTTCAGCCACAGGTAACATGTTGCCATAACTACCTCCAACATGCTGATTCAAACTTGGAACATCATTATAATTGGGCATTATCATGTATTTCTGAAGACATTGAATTCTGAAATAGGTGTAAAAGTTTAACAACCCATGAAGTCACATATACACTAAAATACAGCAGAGTATGCAGGAAAATCTCCATTTATGTCAGATGTCTCAGTAATAGGTATTGAAATTACAAATAATTTTAGGTCTAAATGCATTGGGAAATTACATCTCTGTAACAATAATACCCAAATCACCAAAATCATTGCTTTTTCCTGCTGAATATTACTTTTTACCTGGATGACTCACTACCAAAATATTTTTTATTAATGCACCAGAAGTAAACAGATACCTTTCTTATATTTGCATATCTGACTAATTAAGTCTTCTGACTTATAAAATCATCATCTGACTACAGTGCTACCATTTCAATCTGGACTCTACTAGAAATTTACTAATTTCTATAATGAACCATGACAAGCCTTACCTGCTGTGTTTCCTTATCTGTGAAATGAAGCTAATTCAAGTGTAAGCAGTAAAAGACTTATAAATTCTTATTGGAACATTCCTGTTGGATGTTTTTGAAATTATAGATAGCAGTATGAGACAAAAAGAGGTTGTTGGGCTTCTGGAGTACAGCACAGAGGATGTGTCACAAAATGACAGGAAGGCAAAGCCAGCTATATTGTTTCAAAATAAATTGCTTTTAACACTGTTTTTTTATTCAAATCATGTCATAAAAACCAATTATTTGCTTCCTATGAAAGCAGAAGTCCTTCTTCTTTGAGTAGATGAATGGGCTTGCCTAATTCTGAAAGTTTTGACTCAGTATTGAAAAAAAAAAGCAGAATGAAGCAATCATTTTTACTTTCAGTACTCTTGTTCAGGCCAATAAAAACAAAATGAATGAAATCAACTTGTTATACTGAAAATACCTCTTCAAAGGGAAACACAATCCAGCTGCTTATCACCATAGAGAAAATTTTAAGGCATTTCTATCAACTTGAATGTTTTTTGAAGTAACTAGAAGATAGTGCAAAAACTATCATAATATCTGTGTATTCATAGATATTTATTTATTTTGTCTTTGGAGAAAGAATACGAAATTTTTGTTCTATCTCAAGGAAAAATAATTTTCCAGAGGAACTCTAAGGTGTAAATGGACAATTCTACTTCCAAGGAGCTTTGAACTGTGGTGAGAAAGAGTGGAAATTCTAAATGGTTGCAGTGGGATTGACTGTTTTCCTGCATATCAATACACAGGAGTGAGATCAAAAATAAACAGCACAGACTGATGACTCTGTCACAGTTTGGAATACTGGTCAATAAAAGAAAATTAGAATAAAAGCAGAGACATCTGTACACACAAGGCAGCAATATCCATGTTCCTTCTCTGTGAATGAGCTATAAGTCTACCTAACTTCAGGTATGACTATCGGCTAGAATGTGTGCACATTTCAAACACAAGTGCAGATAAATCAGTTTCATTTGCAGCTCTGCCCATGAAATAGGTAATTTGATATTATGTCACTGCTTCAAGGACTTAGGCTATTTCTACTTTGTTTCAATGCAAGAATTACACTCTAAAGTTTAGACTCATAGAATAGTTTGAGTTGGAAGGGACCTTTTAAAGACCATCTAGTCCACTTCCTGCACTGAGCAGGAACATCTTCAACTAGATCAGGCTGCAGAGAGCTCCAGCCAACCTGACCTTGAATGTTCCCAGGGATGGGGAATCTACCACTTCTCTGGGCAACTTCTTCCTGTGGTTGACCACTATCATTGTAAAAAAACCTTCTTTCTTATATCAAATCTAAATCAACACTCCTTCAGCTTAAAAACATTACCTCTTTTCATATCACAACAAACTTTTTGGCTCTGCTAAAAGGTTTGTCCCCATCTTTCTTTCATACCCCCTTCAGTACTGAAAGGCAGCAATAAGACCTTTACAGAGCCTTCTCTTCTCCTGGCCAAACAACCCCAAAACTCTCAGCCTTTTCTGCTTCCCTTGTAGGAGAGGTGGTCCATCCTTCTAATCAACTTGGTGGCCTCCTCTGGACTTTCTCCAACAGGTCCACATCTTTTCTCTGCTGGGGACCCCAGAGCTGAACACAGCACTCCAGGCAGAGTCTAACCAGAGCAGAGCAGAGGAGCAGGATCCTCTCCCTCACCCTGCTGGCCACACTGCTTTGGATGCAGCCCAGGATACAATTGGCTTTCTGGGCTGTGAGTGCACCTTGCTAGCTTTTGTCTGCCCTTTCATCCACCAGCATCCCCTAGTCCTTCTCCACAGTGCTGCTCTCAATCCATTCATCCATAGCAGGGGTTGCTCCAGCCCAGGCATAGCACCTTGCACTCAGCTTTGTTAAACCTAATGTTTAACAAAGTTAAAGTTCCCATGGGCCCACCTCTTGTCAAGGTCCCTCTAGATCACATTCTGTTCTTCAGGTGTGGCAACAGCACCACTCAGCTCGGTGTTATCAGCAAATTTTCGGAGGGCACACTAAATGTCTCTGTGTAAATGTCTATGTCACTGATGAAGACATTAAACACCACTGGTCCCAAGGACACCTGGAGGACACCACTTGTCACTGATGTCCATTAGGACTCTCAGTTGTTGTCCGCTGCCCTCGGGGTGCAGCTGTCCCACCAACTCCTCATCCACCAAACAGCCCACCCATCAAATCCATCTCTCTCCAATATGGAGAGGAGAATGTTGTGGGGGCCCATGTCAAAGGCTTCACATAAATCCAGACAAATGGAATCTG
The DNA here is from genome assembly GCA_013396875.1 of Vireo altiloquus. Lineage (NCBI taxonomy): Eukaryota > Metazoa > Chordata > Aves > Passeriformes > Vireonidae > Vireo > Vireo altiloquus. The sequence goes on from VZRF01002162.1 coordinate 75,856, forward strand.
TAGCTCTTCCTTTGTCAACTGATGTAGTCACTCCATCATAAAATCCCCATAGATTGGTTAGTCTGGATTTTCCCTTACATAATAATATTTAAAATGAAGTGAAATTAAGATGTCAAACCAAACTTTCTATTTTGTCAGCATATTTGTATAGGCTATTATGCATTAGCCAGTGTATTTTTATTAGGTTTATAAGGTATATGCTGCTGAATCTAAATTGGGTTCTAAATTGGGTTAAGTTACTGTCAGAGGCTGGAGGGGTTGATGTCTCGAGATATTTTGGGATGCCTTGGCGGGGGGGGTGGGGGGGAAGGGGCAGGTCAGACCTTGCCCCGCTGAGACAGTGAACTGCCCCACGCCCTGAGTAGAGCCTGTATCCCAGCCTGGCAGAGCTGCCAATCACTGAATCACTGGCACACCACAGCAGGGCTCCACTCTGCCCTAACCCAGCTCCTGAGTGGCCAAATGACCAGGAGTCCCACCTGGGGGGAAGGCCCAGAGAGACCATTGGGTATTTAAGGCTGAACATGCCGAAGGCACATCTTAACCCTGTCTTTGTCTTGGTGTTTACACCTGAACACTGCTGGATTCCAGGAGTTGGTAGCTGTATGTGTGCTTTTCTATATCTTTTCTGTCTTTCTCCATTTCTGTAATTCCTTCCTCTTGGAACATTTTGAGTAACGTAACATCTAACAGGTTTAAAGTTTGCTAAGTTGAATGAGCCAAATTAATGCTGTGGGAAGTGTTTTATGTTGATTGTATGTTGTACTAAATCTTTTGCCAAAATTCCTTCATTTTTCTAAATTTTGCCAGTAAACTTTTGTCTTGTTTTGACCTCTTGAGAATATCTGGTCAGTATTTCTCCCATGCATCCAACTCAGAGTACATGAACCACCGTAAAGTCTTTTGATTGAGGGCTTACATTTACACATTTGCCTGGAAGTTTTGCTTGAGGGGGGGCTGCACAGCTGTCTAATTGTCCTCCTACTATGATTTTGTAGAAGTGCCTTGGTCAGTCTCAGGCTGTTTAAGGGCTGTTTAATTCATATATTCCAGAGACTGTGACTTTTATGGTCACAGCTGACTTAAGGGAAGCCATATGAGGAGCAGCTGAGGTCACTTGGCCTTTTCATCCTGGAGGAGACTGAGAAGGGAAGACCTCACTGCATTTACAGCTTCCTCATGAGGGGAAGAGGAGGAGCAGGTACTGATCTCTTATCTCTGGTGACCAGTGCCAGGACTCGAGGGAATGGCCTGAAGTTGTGTCAGGGGAGGTTCAAGCTGGATATCAGGAAAGGCTCTTCACCCAGAGGCTGGTCAGGCACTGTAACAGGCTTCCCAGGGCAGTGGTCACAGCCTGACGACAGAGTTCAGGAAGTGTTTGGACAATGCTCTGGGGCACATGGTATGCTTTTTGGGGAATGTCTTGTGTTCGGCCACGAGCTGGACTTGTGCGATCCTTGTGGGTCCCTGCCAACTCAGCATGTTCTGTGGAAGTTGAAACATTTTTTGTGTGAGTATACTATGGGAAACCTTTAAAAGGGAAATTTTTATGAGTATAGTATGGGAAACCTTTAAACAAATATCGTGTAAGAAGTCAATTTTCAACAGTTTGCCTTCTGCAGTAGTTGTCAAGATTTTATCTAACCTGCCTATTAGTATACAAGAGGAAATTTTTAGGAAACTTTGAAAATGGAGTGATGAACTTAATTGCCTAAGGCACATGGGAAAATTGTAATAGTAATCTAAGGTAAGTAAAAACTTTTTAATAGTCTATACCATAATCTATAGGGAATACAATTTCTTCTTCTTTCCTTCTCTCTGACATCATTAGGATTTCTCTGGGTAACTGGCGGGGTTTATGTGATATCAGATCTCAAATTACTCTTTTTCACTAGAAAAAATCTTGGGGTAAAATGAAAATAAGGTTAATTTCACAGGACAGTGCAGCAGAGCACAACTGTTGACCAGCTGTGCTTTAATGTAATAGACAAGTATAGCAGCCAGTGCTTCAAGTTACTATGCTTTTTTAGTTACTAAGTTACTAAGCTATTTTTAGTTTACATACTACAGTCATTCACATTCCAGGATTTATGTCTATAATCTGTTAAGAAGAGAAAAAATAAATGTTCAGCTCCTTGGTCCCTCCCCAGTCCTTATTCCCATTCTGTCCCACTTGTTTCAGTGTTGTCTGTGGAATAAAGGGTCGAAGTTTAATAGCCAGTGTAGCAGAATTAAGAAAAATTGCATAGGCATCTAATGGTGGAACTCTTTGACAGCTCAAAGTTATAATTTTCTTGTTAGTCTTGCACTTGAATTTTTTTTTTGCATGTATTTAAGCAAAACCCCAGAAACGAAACATTCCTGTGCTATGTATTTTTGAAAGAAAAACAGACCTGAAATGAAGCACACGCACTTCACCTTTGGTTGAGTCACAGAAGGTTTGGCTGCTCTGCTACTCAGCTAAAAAGCCCAGTGTGCATGCTCTGCCTTAGCTGCAAGCTGGGAGAGGTGGGGGGCACAGCTGGGTAATTGTGTCAGGCACTTGGAAAGATGAGCCCACAGATGTGCTTCACAGGAAAAAAAAATTACATCTGATGGAACATGATGGGGAGCAGAGAAAAGGAGAGCTCTTATCTAAAAGGGAAAGGGGAACTACTGTTGAAGAGGGGTCGTAGGTCTTTTTCATGCATAAATACTCATCGGTGGATCGCAACTCTGTGGTTATGCCAACAGACATAAGTACTGCAATCAAGAAATAGAATCTACAGTAGAGCGAAACACTGACATTTTCTTTTATGGTTAAACATCCATCCTACCCTGCTTACAAATTTGTGATCAATGCCCCTCAGGAATTCTGTTACAACCTTACTGTAAGCAGTTTATAAGTACTTGATTTTATTTTATTTAACAAAGTCCTCAGTGTCAAAACAAATTGACCTTTACCATAAATATCAAAAATGTTACAGGATTTTCTAAAAATGAATATTATGACATCACACCACAATGAAAAGGTTCCACAAATACAGACAGGAAATATTTTTTCAGCCTTAATATTTTAAGTTTTATCTATTTTTTGTTTTAACGGTGCTGTCGATGGTGTCAATCTCTATAATCTATAAGAGGCTCAAAATGGAAAAATAGAGGGCTGAATTAGGTTACACTTACACCACTTTTATTGCATCATGAGAATTTTTTCCTTAGAAAGTTATGAACTGAAATATATAAATATTTGAGGAATTAGCAATCAAACTTTTTATAACTGTTTCAGGTCTGTATTGCTCTAGTGATCATATTTGTAACAATTTTCAAACCAGTTATAATTTGTTGATTTCAGTAGGCTGGAGATGGGGGAAAGATTTCTTTTCCAGTGTTGGCAAGTTTCTTTCAGATTATAAATTCATGTTAAGAGTCAACCTGTTTTTATAGAACATCCAAAGATGAAGTCACACAGTATAATATTATTTAACCAAAATTCTCTTTCAGTAATATTTTAGGGTAGCTGTCAAAGTCAAGTTGTTTTTCCTGAAGCCTAGATGAAGAATTATGAGGCACTGCTTTATTCTTAAAGATTGTTATTATTAGAACTATAGTATTAAGAGTGTCTCTTAAAACGTGTTAAAATCTTCTTTATTGTAAGTATGTAGCAGTACCATATGAATAAATACCCTTTTCATATGGTTAGCCTCTAGATTTTTTTTTAATGCAATTGCTTTTCATATTTTTTTGCTTGTCTTCTTTTGCTTGTTGTCGTTTTGTTTTGGGTTTTTTTGATGTTTATAAGACTGCTCCTTCATTGGATTTTAGGAAGCTGTATAGTTCTGATGTACAGTTAAGGTAAGGGTTTAAAAGTCTTCCTAATTGGAATCTGAGTAATACCCTTAGGTAGACACCTTTCACAAGATTCAGCTCAAACTCAGCTGCACACAGCAACTCAGTAAATCACCACTCAAAGGCATCAAGCAGCTCTTGTTGAGGCTATATATATTTATATATGTGTCTATATTTCAGTGTGGCTGAATGGAATCAGTCAAGTGCAGAAAAAGACTTTTTTTTTCATAATTGAGAAAGACGTCATCATGGGAATGGTCAAGAGTCCAATGTTCCATTTAGTTGTCCTTTTTGCCAACATCTAAGAAGCTTTGAACAGGACAATTAAGAGTTAGGAAATTCCAAACTTAATCTAATTTAAGGATTCCCATTAATCTGAAAAACGTATTTCCAGTTCTTTGCAACAGAGAAGTGGTATCTTGACTGCACCACATGATATGTGCAAGATTGTTCCTCCTGGAGGACTGTTGTATTTTGTAAATAATTCTTTAGTGTGAAATCTAATGCCAGTCTTTGTGTGTTACATTAAATAGCAAACAATGCAATAGAAAGACATTACTGTTGGCTGTGACACATGCATGCATGGCAAACATGTATAAGCCACCTGTATGCCAATACTCTGTCATTGTACACAAACAGTTTCTCTAAATAGTCTACAGAGAAATACGGAATCCAAACAACCTTGAAAAGACCAGACTGGTTGGGAGATGATCTAGAATGAAGAGATCCATTTAACATGGATCCTGTACCTTACTGACATTAGGAGTTACTAAGATGGCTGTACATCTCCAGCTCCTTTGGACACAAAAAATAACCTGAAACAGAATAAAATATTAAACTATCAGTACAGCAATGAGTAGATTATTAGAAACTACCTAGCAATATTAGTTGAAAGAACTTGATCTCTTGATATTGATAAATACAATAATGCAGTTCATGACAATGGTAAAAAATCAATTATGATAAAACAGGAAAATAAATCCAAAAAAATGAATGCACATTTAAATGCTCAAAGTTGTTGTGCCATTAAGTAACTTTGCATAATGAGTTTTCTACTCACTAAAGAAAACTGATCATAAAATAGTTGATGAGCTAACAAAAAATCAGCAGTGCCATGCAGAAGCACATTTTTTGAGACATGATTTTTTTTGTCCTCTGCCAAGCAATAGACTAGTTGACTGGATTGAATAGTTAATGAAAAGCTATGTAAATTGGGGGGAAAAAAAAGCATTTTGTTGTACATACTGAAATGCTTCACTGACACGTTCTTTGCAACATTTGTGATAAGAGACAACTTTTCAACTGTTTCATGCTACTTGTAACGTTATGTTTTCCTACACTCAATGCACATATTAAAGTCAATGCTCTTGATTATTTATCTTTTCATAATAGCTTACTGGTCATGCACAAGTGGAAATAATATTGAGGAGAAAACCAAAATGTACTAGTTTCTACAAGCTACCCACCAAGATAAGAAACTCTACTAACCTCCTGAAGAAAATGCTGTACTTTCAGAAAGCCTTAGGTCTGTGTAATATTGTTTCTGCTGAATGATGGTAGTGGTAAAACATATCACATCTAACAGTTTTGCTATAGTCCAGGCCCTACTGACCACATTGGGACATCTTTGCTATAAAAATCAGTGTGAATACGTTATAGTAACAGATCTGCTGACATGTGAAAATTCAAGATGAGTACTGTCTGTTTTCAAAGTACACAAACCGGTGTTCTTAACATTTACTCAAATAAAAAATTACTTTTCTTGCAACTTAAAAACCCAAAAGGAATGACACTGAAATGTTACTAGACAAGATTACTGTGGTAGTATCGTAAGTGTAGATCTTTCTGCCAGAAAAAAGCTTTGTTCAAGAAGGATAAGAAGAAATGGATCAAAGTAAAGTTCCCCATATTCACCACTTCCTTGTTCTAGGGACTTTGAATTCCTACTGCAGAAAGTAATAAATTGCATTTTTATACTTTCCTTGAATAATGTCTATACTTAGTGTGTTGAAACAGTATCTAGCAAAATTTAATTAGTTAGGACAACAGTCATTTTGGTGCCCATTTTTCATTTTCCTCTTGCATAATCTATGCAATTTGGGTTTTTTAAAATTTTGTTCTAATAAAATAGTGCTTCTCTACTCTAGTAATGTACTTCTTTACCATAGAAAATAGTCCATTATTTTTAATAATGAGTTGCATTCTAAAATCTCAAGTTCTTAGCTGTGTCTAGAAAATCATTCATTTGAGCACAAATGAGCAGACAAAATTTGAAGCAGATTACAAGAAGTATTAAATTAAAATTTAGAAAATGCTGTGAAACAGTTAGAAAATGCTGTGAACAGATTTCTTTGGATAACTCACTGCCTTCAGTCTTGGGCGGGGTTTTTTTATGTACATTAAAAATACCTATTTTTCCCCTCTCTGTTTATCCAATCAACCAGTGTTCTACTTTTAACTATTGCTTGATTTAAACTGAACTCATAGATGCAACTGGAGATTACTAAGGTGAATGACAAGGTAAAAGTGGGTATTTGTTTGAAATGCTTGGGCTGAAAAGCAAATACATGCTACACTTGTTTTCTATACCTGTGTAATGAAGATAACTTACAAATGTTTGCACTCTTTAATCTCAGGGCTGCTAATATAAATGTGTAAGAAATTCCTAGACCATGGATTGGAATCCTGGCCCCTGGTTTTGTGGACAAATGTTTCATAGCAGCTGTTCAGACACACCCACTGCTTTGAACTGCATGCCTCCTGGCTTCTTGCTGCAGTGTGCCTTGACATCAGTGGTGTAAGGGGAGAGTTTCTCATTAGATGAGTTGTTTTATTGCTGGAGCATATGTTGTGGTTTCTTGTGAATCCTCCTAAGCTCCTGATACGTGTTGATGATGATCAGAACATTCACAGGAAACACATGGGTTTAAGTCCTCCAGGGAAAGGAGGAAACAGAATTAGGTCCTGCTTCTTGATGCTCTACCAGGTGTGCAATTACTGAAAAGGTCACACCTCCCCCAGCATTTTCAAATGAAAAGTTAACACTGCTGTGGTGCTACAAAAATACCTATAGATACATAATGCTCATGAAATGATTGCACATACCTCCCTTGCTTGGCTGGAGATACCTTTACAAACAATATAGAAATCCAAGGATCAGATTTTACTTTGGGCTCATTTATACTCATTATATTTATTGTACCTTAACTTACAAAAGTCCTATGATTTATTAGCTGAATGCTTTCCATGGCTACAGGAATTATTATTTTTTTTGCTGGCCAGCCTTCGCGTACGAAGATCCGGGGAAGGTCTCTTTTTCCTTTCAGACCTTCCAGCCTGCGCACTGGATTTTTTAGGTGAGACACAGGGCGTGCAGATCTGAGCCCACCCTTCAATCCCGAGGTTCTTCTGCTGGGCCAAAGCGAATCTTGGACAGTGGCAGTGAGTTCCTCCTCAGGACGTAGGCAGATTGCCCCCTTGCAGGGCTAACGAGCTCTGCCTGCCCGGGGAGTATCCCCGACCGGGACTTGAACCCGGGCCCCGGCAATTACTGTGCCGTGTGCTTAACCACTACACCACCGGGGCTCCCAGGAATTATTATTAATATTCACATATTTGTAAGAGTCAAGATGCATGATTTCAGAGGGGATCAACCCATTGTATCAATAGCAAAACAGAGCCACAGCTCTATGTTGGTGCATAGCTCTCCCTGAAATGATTAGGGGGTATCTTTTGTGAGCCTACAATTTTCAAATAGAGACTTTAATGCATCTCAGTATCATTACTCTAATGTGGCATATTTCTTGTCACTTTTACCCTTATGTTCCTTCTTTCCAGCTCATTACAGCTTCTTTCCAGCTTGCCATCACCTCAGCTCTGTTCATGATGCTATTTCTGCAATGACAGCACTTCTATCTTAAGTTCTGTTGGTTTCAACAGATTTCTCATTCAGAGCGAAATGTTCATTTGTACCATTAAGACTCTAGTTTGTAGTCCCTTTCTCTCCTTTATGCAATAACTAAATTCAGTAAAAATGTAGTATCTTGTTCTCACCTGTGTTTTCTTGATAACATTGCAATGAATATAGCACTATTAATTATAGATTAGTTCAGAAAAAAACACAAAACAAAGCTCAATTGATATGACAATTGAAATATTAGATGAGAATGCATTGGTTCTTTCTCTTCCTGTTTTTTGACATTATTCATTCCTTGTTCCCTGTACACTTCCCAGAAAAAAAAATCACAGAATCGTAGAATGGGTTGGAATGAACATTAAATGTCATATAATTCCATCCCCCATGCTGTGAACTGGGACACCTTCCACTAGACCAGGTTGCTCAGAGCCCCATCCAACCTGGCCTTGAACACTTCCAGGGATGGGGCATCTACAACTACTCTGGGCAACCTGTGCCAGTGCCTCACCACCCTCACAGTAAAGAATTTCTTCCTAATATCTAGTCTAAACCTTCTCATTTCTGTCACTGCATTTTATATAGTGATTCTTATAAAGTTAAGGTGATGCTTTGATACATAAGCAAGTTAAATTCCTTTTTTGTTTGTTTAGTTATCAAAAGGACTAAATTGCTAATAAACAAGAAAGAAATACCTATATCCTACAAGCAGAATCACATTAAAATGGGAGGAGACCGTGCTGGCAGCACTAGCTTTTGATGATACCTGTTAAAGTTGTCAGAAGCATCCTCTCAGCATGTGACACGATGCTGTGTCCTGTTACATCATGGAAGTACTGCAGCAAGACTTTGCCAGCTTCCCGTTCCTGCAGGCTGTGTACTGCTCAGTTCTGGTTTGTGCTATGTGCTATGCACCCCATCCCTATCAATATGAGATGAATTTCTGGAAATGAATAGAAGTAATTCTCACCTGAATGTCAGGTGACAAAAATCAGAAAAAGGCCCTTTGGAAACCAGTTAGCTGCATGAATACAAGTGTAGAATTACTTAATTTTTCTACAATAAGATATATTTTACAAAAAAAAATGTTTTTTTTAACTCTGCCTACTTGCTGCAGCCATGCTACTGTATTTTCTGGGTTAATTGAATTTGTTATTTCTCAAGCAATACTTGGTGCTGAAAGACAACATGCAAGCAAAACTAATCAAACACTGTACTAAGCTTAATTTCTGTTTCGCTTTCTTCTCCCCAATTGTTGCTGCTTGTGGACTCCCCACTGCCTAAAACAAGGTAACATTAAAATACATTCACATCTGAAACTTCTAGTTTTAGCTAGAAGTTAAACTAGATAGCACAAAGAAATTGGTATCATTTTGACCTAACATATCTGAAGATAATACAGGTTTACTGCTAGTGAAATCTATAATAAACATTCTATAATTAATAATTATATAATAATATTTATTAATAAATGTCATCTTAGACACCAGTATTTTATAGATAAATTTATTTTGTAGCTTCTTTCAATAAAACTTGAGAAAAAAATAGTTACTTCATTTTAAGTTCTGCCTAACTAGGAGTCTAGACTTCTACAGCCTCTCACAAAAGCTGTTAAATAAGCACTTAGTGCTACACAGAATATGCAGAGTTATTCTGCTATGACATAAGATTTAACTGCTATTCTGTATTCTCTCTGGGTTTCCCAAAGCCAATAGATAGAAAAGCCTCTTTTTCAAAGTTAAAAAGCCTATAGCTTTTGCTATGCTCTGTTTCAGTTCCCTTCCTTCTCTCTTCTAATTGCTTAAGGAGATTAGCAAAACTAGCCCAGAGCCCATTCTGCAATGCTTCAGAGTGCTCTCAGTTCTTAGTCATGTAGCCAAATTGACTTTAGCAATAAGTCTACTTTCTACATGTTCTGATCCTATATGACCTCCAAATTTATGATTCACTTTAACTTTATTTGGCTCCTATTCTTAAAGTGATCATAAATTTGCCATTAATCTTTGACTGTATTCCATCTGTTCTCAAGGTGACTTCTGTTGCTTCAGTACATATTACTGAGCTACCTGCCAAACAATCTTTCTGCTGCAAAGCTACGTGTTTTCCAGGAATAGTTGTATCTGTGTATTGCATTCTTGTTTCAAAACCTGATTTCCAACAGCACTAATAATGAATAACTTTGAATTCATTTAGAGCGTTATATTTCTTTTCTAGAAAGTATTTTCAGCTTCCATTTTCTTACAGACTGACTTGGCCCAGTATGTAACATTACTATAACTGAAGAAACTGTGCATATTCCCCAGTGCAGTAGTTGAACCATTGTTTCTGGTCTCTAGTGTAGAAATTTTCCTGGGTTTGTGTTAGCTACTGCACAGTAACATCCTCTCTGTGTGCTCATTCATACACAGCAGAAGGCACATTAGGTGGGTGAGACTGCCTTCCTGCAGCTGTAATCCAAACCCTACCCTTGTCAACAGCATTCATGGCATTCCTCTCAAGGAGGCAACACAGCACTAACAGTGGATGAAAAAAGCACAGATACTGAGGGGTAACAGTTTCTGATTTGCTTGTAGAGAGTGAATTGATACCCAGCAGTTAGTAAACAGACTCTGTAGACTCTTCACATCAAAGTCTTTCTGCTTCCACGTGAGGTTTCATAACTTACCATACAAGCAAGATACTAATGGATCTTTAAAAACTAAAGATAAATTTCTTATGACGAAACAGGAATTTTGTTTGGTTTTTTGAAGTATGAACTTATTTCAACACAACAATCTGGAACCCACTCCTAACTCTATACCTACTGTTTCAGGTAAGCAAGAACACTGAAAACTGAAAGGAAGTTTCTCCTGGACAGTTTTATAGTCATCATGGAATTTCTCTGAATGTATAAGCCTAATTTTCAGAAGTTTTACATAGAAAGAAAGCTTTGATTCCAGCTGCAATCTGAGCTCCAGCTGTCTAGCTAGGCAAGGTTCTCAGGGTTTGTGTATTGAGAAAAGAAATTACTCAGGTGAACCAGCTCTTGTCCATCATTTACCTCTTTGAGCTTAACAGTTTTAAAATAAAATTTTACATGGACCACAATTTTACGTGAACAAAACACTTGAGGTATTACTGGGCTCATCCATAGGAAAAGGTCGCTGAGCACCTTGAAAACTCAGAATTGGACATTTTTTATTACCCTCTAACAACTCCCTATTCACATGCCTGGCCTACTTAAACTTCTGTCAAAATAAGAGCTCGTAGTCCTCAGGATTTTAAACCTGGCTATAATCCTGAATAATATCTTCCAGATGGATAGGAAACCCATGACTACAAGAAAATTAATGGGAAATGAGTCACAGCTGCAGGTAGCATCTCCCAAATTATATCTTCCAGCCCATCTGAATTTATTAAATTCACTTTAGCAGCTACATTAACTCTACAGAAGCAATTCTCTATAACTGCATTACAGCCATAACCTGATTCTTCAAAAAGAGAAAGCTGCCTCCAACTCCTTGGAATTCAAGAAGAAATTGTTTACAATAGCTAGGAAAAACCTGACTTTAAAATCTGTGTTGGCATGTGGCTTTGCAGACCCTTTCTGAAACTTAATTATACTTCAGCAGATACCCAAAATGTTGTGGAGATTGGGTAAGTAATCTTGTGCCACCTACTGCTTGCTTCTGGTGTTATTGTCATTTAAAAGCTGACGTGCCTCTCTGCTGTTAACCATAGACATTCAGATAAGGATGTAAATAAGAAATGGGTGAAAACTTAGGAAAAATTAATTTCCACAAACTGAGAGCAGCTGTGTTGAGGATCAGACCTGGCAAGGAGAACGTGGGTCAGATACAGCCCTGGGCATCAGGCACTGTGCTGGGGAGAGGCACAGGCCAGGCCAGGTCACAGGGCTGTGCAGGGACCTGGCTCACAGGGCTCTTGGCTGTGGCAGGAGACCAGCCCTGCTGCAAACACCACTAGGGCAGGGACTGACAGACCTGGGAGAGGGGTAAAAATGGAATCCTGGGCCATTGTACTAGTGTGAAAGCAAACCAGTGAGAGACTCGAAATCAGAACTACAATTTTATAGGAAAATTAAACATAAATGCAATTGTACAAAACCACTAACAGAGTCAGGGTACAACCTGACACCCTGTTGGGCAGGGTGTAAGGTAGCAGTCCAATTAAATGGTGGATGCAGCCCTCTTGAGGTGACAGATGTGGTTCTTTTGAAGCAGTGATCCTGTAGAAGAGTCCAGTCCTCCTCTGAGGGTCCAGTGGTGGTTATGTAGCTCTTGTCCTCTGGGAATCCAGTAGGGAAGGGCTGAGTGTGGTGTTCCAAACTTTAGAGTATATCCAGGTAGAAATGCTTGGTTCCTCCCCCTGGGCAGAACATCTCACAATGGGATGAGGCAATTTTATGAGTCATGCAGTGAGACTTGATAGCCCATTAACAGAAAAATATCTCCTGCAGGGAGTTATCAGGGATGTGTCATGGAAGAGATAAAGAACCCTGCCCCACCTGGTTTTAACAGATGGTGATGGAATACATACTTTTGGTCAAATCTTACACTGTAACTTAAGACAGCCATGGCCAGGGTGGAGGAGACCCACCTGCCCCACCTCATGGACAGTGAGGGTGGGCAGAGCCATGAAGGTCTCGATAGCCAACTACTTAAACACCAAGAAGTTAATTATATTAACTTTTGTATTTGCCATCAGGCAGCAGGATGCTCATAACCATCACTGACACCTGCATTACAAAAATTCCTGACTGTAATCATACTGATCTAGTCTTTATCCAGTGGGTACTTGGAATCCCTTTGCAGACTGCTATGTGTTCTCCCTGTTTCTTCTGTCTTCTATTTCTGCTCTAAATCTACATAAATATAACTTACAAAACCTATCGAAATTCAGCTGTCTTTAGGTCAAATTGCATCATTTGCTCAAGTGTCTAGTGCAAAGTCCATTTGATTTAGTGGGCAGGTTCCCAAAGATAGGGTCTCTCCATAAAGTATGGTGCTAATCCAAGCTATCACTTGGCCACTCCCTCAAAGGTAATTTTACATGATGTGTCACAGACTTTGATGGCTCTGAGTGTTCACTACAAGAGTTTTAATTCCCTGCAAGAAGGCAATGCCTCTTACCAAATGATGTTCTGCACTTCAGCTTGGGCAGGGCAGATCAAAGAAGAATAATGGCTGTATTTGACTTTATTTAAATCCAGGATCAGCTGGATGTTCCAGCATAGTTTCTCATCCACGCCTCAACCTAGTCTCCATTTGTTTAACTCTGCACTGAACTCTTACTATGGCATTTTCTTTTTGTACCTGAAAACACTAATTATGCATAAATCCTCCTGGAAAGGTGTAAGAAATGTAAATTTTTTGTTAAATTAAAATACACAAATTAAAACAGGATCACTTGCTGATTAAAAGGTAAGATTCCTTCTGAATAGAAGGTAGTTGTAATTACATTTGCCATTTTTTTAATATATAGTTAAGTTCTATGTCATATCACAGATATAAGTGGTTTCCTTAACAACCTTTAGATTCTGAAGAAAAAAAGAAATTCATTATTTCTAAGTAACAATAACAGAGAAAACCAATTAATTCCAGAATATTAATTTTCATCTATTTAAAAATTATTAGAAAATATTCCAAAATGAATTGCAGTACAGTTTATTATCCTTCAGAGTATGAATCTCTCCAAATTACTTTAGTACACTTTCCACATCAGTTCAGAAAATTAAATTAACATCATTTGCATATAGTTGGTGGTAAACAACTTTCTGCTTTATATCTGCTTATTGCAGCATTTAAAATTTCAGTTAATATTTTAAACATAATTAAAACCTATTAATGAAAACCGAATCATTTGTGTATTGCTAAAGCGGCATTTACAAGTGTTTTGCTCATAACAAACAGAAGCAGACAAAAAGCTGATTTACAACCTCACTTTGCTGAATCCACTAACTTGAATTTATAGAAATTCAAAATAACACTGCTGATTTCCACCTTTCCATCTTTATCTGAAAGATAAACTCTCAAAAGGGAATTGAGTGTGTCATTTATAATGAGATTTTCCTGAGTGTGGAAACAAACAGGATGAAACAATAACTGTTCTAAACTGTCTCAATCCATTTTAACCCACTTTTGACATTGAAGCCAAGAGCAACATATTGCGTTAACTATTTGTTTACTGCAAAGTTTAGTAATCTGAGTTTACTAAATTTAGTAAACACTTTTTCAGTTTCATATTAGGTTGAGGAAATTACAATATTCTCATTTGTGAAATAAAGATTTTCCTTTTTTTCATTTCCCCCCACCCCCCTTTAATCAAAACCTGGTCATTTGCTACAAGAATTTGCTTCATAATTTGTAAAAATAAAACACATAGGTATGGTATGACAGCTACAGCTTGATGTTTTCAGTTAAAAGGTGGCAGTATGTTTTAGATTACTTTTTGAAGAATTAAAGGATTCTCCCCACTTCTCCTCCAGATGACTTCATGAATCTGACATTTTTCTGTGAATGAAGAAACAGGTTCATATCATTCTTTAAAGACAGCTCATAAAAGTTTATTCTTCCCTCCATGTCATATACTTGTGGGATGGAAGGAGTAGCCATGAAACCTGCTGCACATCTGCTCAACTCAGGTTTTATTAATTTAATACTACAGACAAAACCATACTTCCTCCAATAACATAAAATTTCAGGAAATTCATACTGATCTAACATGAAACAAAATAGTTACTGTGCCATCCCTTTTTTCCAAGAAAAACCTTTCCTACCTTAAAATACATAAATTCAGCCACCATCCAAACACTTGTTCGTATAAGAAGCAAGAATACACATCTGCACTGAACTAACTATGCAATGGCCTTCTCTGAATGTTATAAATCCACTTTGTCCTGCCTGTAATCCAGCATGAGGTCATAGTCATGCCTTCCAAGTGATGGCCAATGGCTTAGACAGATAAAGGTCCTTTCTGTACAAGCTCAGTAGTTGGAAAATCTGCATTCAGTCCTTGTGTGGCAGATAATATCAATGGTAATATTAGAATCACTAAATATTAAAGAAGTCATAATTTTTGCAGGTATAGAAGTGTTCCTTTTTCCCCATCGAAAATTCTGAACAGCTTACATAGCAAGATGAGGATTTTTAATAATTGTAATTACCACTTTTTTCAAACTTGACAGAAGACTTCATTCTGACAATCACAGAGCACAGAGTGGGCAAAATGTAATTTATATTAGTACAAAACCTCGTAATTTCTAGTCTCATAACAATAAGAAGATACCAGAGAAAAGACAGAACTAGGTCACTCTTCACAACAGTACAGTAAAACGTGTTGATGTGTTGTTTTTGCTAGCTGGTTTAGCATTGGGAAAATAAGGTTAGTGGCTATTTGTACTGCACCTGGTTACATATATAATTTAATATATGTGTAGTTCACAAAAACTCATTATATTTCTGGCAGCAGTAAAAGTATATAACATTCCAAAATATTTTGTGTAAAATAATGGATCGAGCTGTTCCCAGTCATAGGAGAGATATTTCAGTACATCTCTACATTTTTCCCAAGGTACCAGGACTCTATGAAAGAACTAATGCAACAACTGTAATTAATTTTCCTTTGTTCAAAACCAAATTAAAGAGTACTTAATCAGTGGATGCCGGAATATAGACCCTCAAAGAACTTTGATATGATACAAATACCTAAAAATTGCATAGGAGCAGGAAGAAACCTTTCTTTGTAGGATAAAATTAAGTCAAATGAATTATATGAGGACTGAAATAAAATTGGTTCATTTGTTAATTACTGCCCCCACATATTTGCAAAGAGTTATCAACTCAAATCTCTGCTTATGCTTTCAACTGCCAAAAATATCACTGGAATCTCTCCTTTCTTGTGCCTTGATATTGCTGATTACAATTTTTCAGAAAACCAAAAATTGTATTAAACAAAAAAAATTTTACTTGACATACTTTCTGAGGAAAATATCAATACTTTGCCTATTTTTTAATGAAAAAGTGAAAGTTTTATTTTTTTTGCAAAATCTTTCTGTTTTCTTGAGAAAGATGCACTTCCCAGATAAAGTTCCTTTCTTTAAAATCAGCTATGTTGTAGTTACTGTTAAAGAGGAAAAAAGTTAAGTGAGGTATACATCTGTTGGTGTACAGTACAGATGGCCCAGAAAATCAAAATGCTTTGGACACTTTCTGTGCTGAGTTTAACAGCTGCAACTCTCAAACTTTGTGTGCCTTGCTGCATTCCAAGATGTTCACCCATTGAACAAATTCAGTCTGCTGTTTACTGTGAGAAGCAGCAGTAGGTGTCTCCTAGAACTGATCATACCTGAGAACCAGAAACAAACATCTTCCTTCTGAGAGTTACCTAATTAACAGAAACACTGCAGTGAAGCGAGAAAGGATACCCAGCACCAAGGTATAAACCGACAAGCTGGGAGGAGACACTTGGCAACAAAAGCAACTGTATGTTCATTCACACACAGAAAAGCCAAATCTTCGTTTCTCAGAAAGGAATAAGG
Organism: Vireo altiloquus; assembly: GCA_013396875.1. Lineage (NCBI taxonomy): Eukaryota > Metazoa > Chordata > Aves > Passeriformes > Vireonidae > Vireo > Vireo altiloquus. The sequence goes on from VZRF01002162.1 coordinate 92,136, forward strand.
GATTCATCCTTTCCCGAAAAATAAAATTCAACAGGTGGAAGTAGCAGTTGAAATAAAAGGAAGAGTAAAGTCAACATTGTACAATAGCCACAACTGAGAGCAACTTCTCTTTGTATCAGCCAGAAGCTTCATTTTTGTGACTCTTAACAGGCACCCTGAAGTAGTTTCCTGAGTAGCACAACTAATGGAACCTGGTTTCCCACAGATCATGCCTTCTCTGATTGCTTCTTCCATGGATGAGATATGTATAATAGCCATTTTTCCATGAAGACTCTAGTGGCTGATACGATTTAGTGGCTCATCTGTAACTTCTCCCTCACTCAAAACCATTTGTACATCTCTTTTATGGAGCAGAAAACTCTTTTTATGAAATATGCATAAGAACTTTATTCCTCTGTCATTTTTGGGTGAAACTGGTCAGCAGATTGAAAAGTTATTCAGTAGATAGATACAGAACTAATATGTAAGCTTTACTTCTTTGGGCATCACTAAAAATATTTACAAGTCATTCTCTGACATAGTGGCAGTTTCTGAAGACACCATAAACCCACAGAACTCTAAAAATACTCTTCATGATTATTTTGATGCCTTCCAGAGTAAAAAAACATGTAGAGACAAAAAGAAAATTTGTCAGAACTCTGAAAATATTTCAGTAACAAGCAGCCCTGAGTATTTTTTGCTGATTCTTTATAGTAAGTATTTTTTACTTAAAGTAATTACGCATTTTTACTGAATATTTAAAGTAATAAATCTACTCAGGTTTCCAGGTCCAGGTTTAGCAGAAAAGATTGCATAAGTGTATAGAGTTTCAAAAGGTTTGTTTGTTTCATTTTTAACTCAGAATGAAGAAGAAACATATAGATCTTAAAAATTACCAGATTTCAAAACTACTAGTATAAAATCACAAGCAAATTTGCTAATTTTTCTGTAGTGCAAAAAACTTAAGTAGCAAGTGATAACAAAATAGCAAGAATTAAGGTTCCTAGAGAAGTGAAACAAAAAGTCAGTGAAATACAATTGTGTTCACAGCCCATTCATCCACTAGAATAAGTGCATCATTTTATTTATCCACCTCTGTTCATGTTCCTGGGTTTTAACAAAAGAAAACCAACATAGCAGTGTAAAATGTAAACTTCATATCCTCCCAGCCAAAAGCTGCTCTTCAGAGTCATACCTTAAAACTTTTATTTACTAATATCACAAATATAGGTGAAGAGCAGCTTAGAACCTATTTATGAAAGAGACTTGTCATTAAGTACTTCTCAATACCTGAAATTGCAGCTATCGTAAATGAGTTTCTCAGATACTTACTCTGATGATGAGCGTAGAAGACTCCTTCAAATTACTATTGTATCTCCTTTAATTAATATTTAATAACTGAAAGGTATTTCAACATTCTCACAAGGTCACTATCATTATTTTGCTTAAAGAATGATAATATTTTACTCTTTAAATATTCTTTCTTTCTCCCTTATTTTTGCCTTATCAGATAAATTATTTCAGAAGCAGATGTTCGCTTCTCTAGGATGGGCATAGACCAAGAGAGGCCAGCTTACGGAAATATAACATCTATTTTTTCCTGCATTTTGCTCATGCAGCCCCATTAATCTGACATGTTGAAATGATTCCCACAGTGCAGGGCAGAAGTTAATAATTTGTCTTACGTTGACTCATTCATGAAGAAAACATTAAAAGGGATCAGAAATGTACAATGCCAAAAAAAGTAGTCTCTTTTTTTATTTGTTTTGTTTGTCTCCTTACTAATAATATGTAATAAAGAGTAAGGGCAGTAATGCTATTTATTGTACAATCCATCAATTCCGTATTGTTTTTCTACAATACTTGATAACACTTTGGGAAAGATTCATCTTATCATGCTTCTTCATTTTTGTGTTAAGTACTAGGAAAGTACTAATTCATCAGAAGCTAAAAGAAGAAAGAAACAATGTTTGTGAAAGTATACAGAAAGTGAAAAGGACCTTTTCACTTTAAGGTACTTGTACCTTAAAGACTGTGTACCACTCTAATCCCCTTTCATACAGGAAAAGAAGAGAAAAAAGGATATCAGCTTATCTGTTGCCTGCAAACTCTTTGGGGGATAAAAATGCAGAGGAGGGAGCTAAACTAGAAGTAAGGGATAAAGTTGGCACAGGAACGTTAAGAGTGTGGATCACACTTTAGAAAACTGATGGTGAAATGAGAAGGTACCAAAATTAGCAAATTTGCTGAAGAAGAAATTTGCCAAAACAGAAATTTGCTTCTTAATAGGCAAAAATTGTAAGCTTTTTGAAAATGAACAGAATTATGGAATAAAGTTGCATGTGACAGCCAATTCCTTTCCCTGTTTCTTGTGATCTTATGTCCATATAATACGCAACTTCAGTTTAATGATATCCACATGCAAAAGCAACATTGTATGTCACTTCTCCATATTTATTTCCAAATGGCTTCAGTTTATTAACTTGAATTTATAAATATTTATAAGACATATAACATGACTGGCTTGACAAGAACAAAACAGATGGAGCATATCAAGTTGTAAATATAGTGAGACAGTGAAAACATTAAACCCAACAGCACTTTGCCATTGAATTCAGGCTGAAGCAAGGACAAGGATCAGACTTCAAAGCATGGCAGCATGTAGAAGAGCTGCATATGAATTTATAATAGTTCTCAACCATTTTAAAAGCCCTATCAAAATGCAGAAAAACAACAGTATTGCACTACTTTCAAAGGTCTGGGGGTCTGCTGGCAATTGGCCAGATGCAATCATGGTGACAGAACTACACTAAGTGTCACCTTCTCAGCCTGATACACAGCGGTTCCTGCCTGGAAGTCTCTTCATGTCTAATTTATTGCCAAGATTTTCTGAGAGGAGTCACTGCCATCTTTTAGTCTGGATAAGTATACTGCCTCAGCAATGAAGTTAGCTTTCTTCATGGCAGTGTTGTGGTGCTGTGATTTGGATTTGTAGGTGTAAATGTGGAGTATGCACTGGTGACTTGGCTGTTGTTGAGCAGTGCTGGCACAGCCTGGAGTTTTTCTCTTTTTCTCATTCTGCCTCTGCTCCCAACAAGTGAGCTGGGGTTGGGCAAGAACCTGGGGGTGGATACAGTGGAGACAGCTGAGCTGAATTGAACAAAAGCATGATATCACACTCTGCCATAAAAGCTAGGGAAAGAAAAGGAAAGGGGAACATTTATGGTTATGGCATTTGTCTTTCTAAGTTATCATTATGCATGGTGAGGTCCTGCTTACCAGGAAGTGTCTGTACACTTCCCTGCCCATGGAAAGTAGTGAATAAATTCCTTAGTCTTCTCTGCTTGTGCATGCAGCTTTTGCTTCACTAAACTTTCACATAAGTCTTCTTTCCCACCTCCTAATTTCTCCCCATAGGAGAGGGAGGGAGCGAATGTCTGTGCAGGTGATTGACTGGTGGCCAACATCAGCACATCACGGAACAGCATCTGCAAGGCCGCTGAAGCTAGAAGAAAAGTAGTTGATATCTGTGTCAGAGAATCCTCTGTGAGGTTAAATTAGTCTGCTAAATTGCACTTTAAATACTTACTATACAGTAGTAAACTGACTTTTTTATTCTTTTTATATGCCAAATAATGTGATTGTTCTCTTCGGCTCTGTGGTCCAGTTCCATACTCAGCTATTTGCTACTATTTTATAATTCTGCTTCAGGAAACAGAGAATACTGTTCAAAAGATGCATAGGAACTTAGGGGTGCAAAGGGAGTGCAAAGTATAAGTCATACTATATGTCTGTTCAGGAGAGATGATGGAGTAACTCTACACTCTTGATTACCCTTATTCAAATAGGCCTTCCAAACACATTTGGTGGGCCATGCACCTATAATTTTTTTCATTTCCTATTTAGATAGCAAGAAAGTGGCCACAGGTCATAATAAGCAAAGTTGTGAGCCACCTCAGCTTCAATTAGACTATATATTCCCCATCCCTGTGCTCAGTATTTCCCCCTGATACATACCATAGGTTTCCCATAAATTTCCTGAGCCATGTGACTACGAGGTAGGATGGATATCAACAAATTGCAGAGGCATTACGATAAAACTGTGTGATGGCTGTGTCATACAGGAGTCTTCTGTCTGGCCTTGAAATCTGTGAGCTTGTGGCTATATGGCAGAAAGTCAGCAAAAGCATCTGTACATGTACTTTACAAAGTAAAGCAAATACCTGTTTAGGAAAGATTTATTAAAATATCCTGTAAGGACCCTATTCACCACAACCTTTTCAACCTTTGGATTTTAACATTCATACTGGCTTTTAACATTCATTTTCTGGACTAACCTTACTAAACATATTTTTAAATCCATTAAAAGCCTTAGCCTCAAGTTTTGCATGAAATATCAATACTATTGATTCATGCTTTCTGTCTCCTCAGGGCATGGTTTAATTTCACATCAATCTGTATAATGAAAAAAATGAGTGAACCTGCCAGAAATGAATGCTAAGAGAAAATGCTAAAAAAATCAATTAAAATACCTTATCAGCTACAAGGATAGTCATATCCTTTTACTAATGAATGAAGATATATTGCAACACAGAAAATCAGAGCTAACTTGATACCTGCGTCCACTAGCTGATTTTGTGCTTCAGTTGCTAAAATGGTTTATGCTGATGTATTTGGATTTAATTTGTCCACTATCAGCATTAAATTAATGGGAGATTAAGTAGACAACTCACTTAAGTGGAATGAAAATTGAATTATAAAATTAAATAATAAAAAAATATTTTTATCCCTTGATGTTTTGCTAGGTATTTATTTTTGTTTCCTCAGCATAAGTCATTTATACACTATGACTTCTTCTCACAGCGAGGAAAATCAAATATTTGTGTGAAAAATACATATAGTTTAGGTACCCTAGAAATGTATTCTAACAGAAGATACTTTCTTTTCCTCAGAATGAAATCTTACTCTTGAATAATCATTGAAAGACTTGCCATTGAATTTGGTAGTGGCAGGAGTTTATCCCATGAAATATGCATAAAATATATCCATCCTGTAGAATGCTAGGGATGTTGGCTGGAAAGACCCTGCAGCCCAAATTCCCACTTGATGTAGTATCACTTGTCTAGTTAAGTATTGAAAACTTCCAAGGCTGACATTTTTACAGTCTCCGTAGGTAACTTACAGAGGTGCCGTTGCATCAGAGTGAAGCTGTTTAATGTCTGACATTCCAGACCCTTAAATCTGGGAATTTACAGGAAGGACATTAGGTGGATATCCCTTCTCAAACCTAGGTCCTCCTTGTCCTCAGAGAGTGAAGTTCTACGTTTCTCAGTTTCAGTCTCTCTGCTTCTTTAATATGTGGTTTACTGTTATGATTGGCAGATATTTTGTGATCACCAAGGACAGTGTTGGCCTGTGACATGTCCCAGCACCATGGAACATGGGGTTCCATGTAGTGTGGGAACATCACCTGTGGTAGTGTGGTTTTGGACTTTCTTGCTGTTTGTGGGGTGTTCCATTTGACTTTATTGTATTGTAAAATGTTCCTTGTTATCCCCTTTAAATGGTTGATTCCACCCACCCTGTTGAGTTACGTATAAGTGCTATATCGCTGTTATCTCCTCCCCTGGACCCTGTATATGGGTGTGCCTCCTCCCCTTTTCCAGTCCTTTCTCCATCCATCATCCCAACCCCACCTCCCCAGGCTGTCAATCCATTCGAGACTGGACCCTCCCCCTTTGGAAATCCCCTAAATCCTCGACGCCCCTTTGGTTCCCCTTGTTGTCAATCTCCCCTATGTTTGCCCTATGTTGGTCCCAGGCTGTGTAAACCCGCCCCCAACTCCTCCCTGTTTTGGCCCCGATTACTCCCCAGATTGTTCCCTGCCTTTGTACCATTCTCCCTTAAAATCCCTGTGCAAGCTGTGTGCTGGCGCTCTTCTTGCCAGCTGTGCTGGGTACAGCGAGGAGTGCTGTTCCACCTGGCTCTCCCTTATGGAATAAAGCTTTCCTGGACTGCGCTGTATNTCTGAGTACAGCGAGGAGCGCTGTTCCACCTAGCTCCCCTTTATGGAATAAAGCTTTCCTGGACTGCGCTGTATGAAGAGTCCCTCCTTTTATTCCCTTACTTCGGCTCCTCGACCACTATTCTAACTGCCGCGCTGAGCAGCAAGCACTGTTGTTAGCAGCAGGAGGGTTGCTCCTCTGGCTGACACTGCTGGCTTGCCCTTTTATCCAGGCGCAGGCAGCTGGCACCAACCCCTCCTAGCCGGGCAGGTGAGACAGGGCACGGAGCCCTCTTGCCTTTTAACCCCTGCGGCCAGCCTGTGCTGCGTCAATCGACCAACGCCAGGACCCACTGTATTGCCAAATACCAGCACCATAAATGTAAACTAGTATTTCCTTGTGATCTAGGACAGGAATCTATGCGTTGGTTATTATGCCTCCACTAACCTCTAGTTAGTTAGATGATGGGTAGCTGAGACTTAAAATTATATTCTGTTAGCTTGGACCTTGACAGAATTTTGGCTAAGAATGAGTTCCCCTACGGAGGTTTTCTGTATAATTCAAAAAGTTAATTTTCATCTCATATGTGAGGTGTCTTAGGCTGTCAGGGACTTTTACCCCAGTACTCGATAAAATATTGTAAGTGGGGAAGGATCCCTAATTATATGTATGTTTTGTTTGCCATGTTTTGTCTATGTAAGGCAACGAACATTAATGTTTCAGAATAATGTGCATTTATTAAATCAATAGCCGCACCCTTTGAGAACTTACTTCTAGTTGCTTTTAAAAATAATTGTTGAAGCTTTTATTCCCTTTTGCATTCTTTATGAACACTAACCCTCCAAACCTTCATTCTTTTAAATATAAGCTGCTAGTGTATCAAAGTGGAGGCCAATAGTGCACAAGAAGATAAGCTTTTACGGTGGCAATTCCAGAATTCTATTAAGTAAAATTATTAAGGATTTTAAAATAAATGGGCAATTCTTCTTAGGCCAAGAGGGTTGTGCCAAATTTCATTAAGCAAGAAATATACTTGGTAGTCCACCCTTATAGTGGCCATAAAATGCTGCATTTTCAAATTTTTTTTTAAATCCTTGAAGGTGTAGATTATCTGCCTATGGTATTTTCAAAATTAAAATAACAGATCTGAGATACATTATATATGAAAATCCCAGCCAAAACTACCTACAACTATTGATTATCTAATCTCAACAGCCTGTCTACCTAACATGCTACGGCAGTGAACTACCACCAAATAACAAAAGCATATGCCTGCCTTTTGTCCCTTATTATGTCTTTGTACCTTCCACTCATTCCTCCAGGTGATCTACAAGACAAACATCATCCCAAATCCAAGTTTAGCAGTAAATCATGAATACAAATGTCTTTCAATAGAAGAAAGACAATTACAGAATTTAAAGGTTGAATTCTTTTTCTTTTCCGCTTTCTTTTCATATTGGTATAGCTTCTTAGCTTAAAATTGGTAGAAACTTCTACCAGTATTGTTAGTGATCCCTGTATAACAGTCCATAGGCCCCTCCTGTGTTATCTAAGTGGTATCTTGAAGGAAGAAAGTAGTTTTATGTCAGACGGTTTTGGCTTCATTTTCCTCTTTGCTAAAAAGGAGCGAGTTTATGCAAATATTTCCTGGGGGTAATATTCAGAAATGTAATTAGTATATGATGCAAACAGTAATAAATTGGAGTTGTGGCCCTAAATGTTTGGCTGTGAAGTCATGCAGATTGAAGCTAGAGGATATCGTAGAATAAAAAAAGAATAAGAAATGGTAGAATTGGTTTTTATTATGAGAGTGCTGCTTTTTTATGTTATGGATATTAATGTGATCCTCCTTTTCTGCATTTATAATTAGATAATGAAATCATCATTGCTGTCTGTATTCAGGATGTTTGGACTCATAACCAGGATTAGAAAATCTGTCTTGACTTCTGCATCTCTAAATTTTGACAGTGAGTTAGAAGCTCTATGTGATTATACATGCTTCTATCATTTCTGTGCACAAAGTTGGAATTATTCTGATGATAACCTGAATGTATCTGATATATCCTTGACAAAGCAGTTTCAATGAGTTCACTAGGATGTTTTAATGGGACAGATAATGACAAGCCTTTATTTTTTTAAAAAGGCTTGTTGAATGAAATCTATTCTTTGATAGATCTTTAGGTTTCCCATTTTACAAATGGGACAACCCAAGCTAAGAAACAGTGTATTTACAAAATACCATAGACAATACATTTCTCTTTTTAGATGTTTTTGTCATAAAGCCAAGATTTGCAGTTCTAGGTTTTTTCAAACTCTTTATTTAGATTTGCATTCAAAGTTTCCACTGATGGTAGGGTAGACCTGATTTGTAACTTAGGAACCTGTGTTTGACAATTTGTCAGTTTGACAGCTTGAGACTACTGAAAAGCAGAATAATTCGGTTTAAAAATATGTGGAAGTAATTACAAAATAAGTTTCTAAAATGCCAAGAAAATATATTTAGGGTACATAGGTATGCAAGCATAATTGACATTTTTATATAAAATGTGTCTGTTTCCAAACAGCTAGAAACTGCAGATTAATATAGGGGAGATAAGCTCAGGGATCAACTGTAAGTTTACATGATAAAACCAGAAACAAACAAGGAAGATTGGTAAGATGCTTCTGCCAGAAGCTGTTGATTCAGCAGACTAAGTGTCTTTTGGAAGCAGTCTAAATTTACAAAAAAAAATATTGGCTGAGATTTTGCTGATGTGTTTGGTAACATCTCAGAAAGAAACCCGGCAGACAAAGGAATTGCTCAGAGTTTACACCTTCCTTGACACCCATTTGACACCAAGACAGTTCTCCATGTGGGCAGTACCAGAACCAGAGTGCCTCTTTCTTAGAATTTTAGCATTTTTGATAGAACAGAGTAAGTTTTCCTGGTGCTGTTATAAGAGTTACATGGCTAGCCAGACATAAAGCTCTGGGATGCAAGTGGCAAAATCCTCTTGCATATACTATCTGAGTGCAAGCTGATGTGAAGACTGAAGGTTGCCTAAATAAATGTGAAAGACACAAAATAACAGAAAAAAGGTGAAAGCAGTAAATACAATGCTAGGGTAAAAACGAAGCAAAATCTTTGAATGTGAACATTTTGGGATTATATTCAGTATGTTCAATTTTAGAAATAGTTTTGACTGTTTTCTCATAAAAACACTAGTGACATTAACAGCATGCTGAAATTAAATTTATCCTGTGTTGGTTTAGTTCTAATTTCCATTCAAATGCTTGAGAAACATATCACTAATTTGAATGACAGATAAAGAGGAGTTATCTGTGTGATCCAAATAGCCTTAATTTATGCTATTTGATGTTTTACAAGTATTTAATCAATTTCACACCTTTTTGTTAAAAACAATGTAACTAACTAAAGATACTATATTTGCATTATAACATAAGTCTTATGGCAGAAATATTTAGGTTTTAAAATGAGGGGTTTAACTTAGGACAAAACCAGAAGTGAATGAATGTGGGTGCAATGATGTTGGCCCTGTGCTAGGGCCTGGTCTACAAAGACTCAGAGTTCAGGTATTGAAGATCAGAAGGCTTTTATTTATAGATATATAGATAGATATTATTAAAAAGAAATTGAGAGAGATCAAGCAGTTTCCCTCCAGCAGGTTCTGCTGCTGGAATCGTCTCCCTGTGTTGTGTCCAGCACCAGAAAGGAATTCACAACAAGAACAGAGAGGAGACCTTCCATTGGTCAAGGCAAACACCTTACCATAAACATTTCTCATATTTACATTCTTTTCTCCTGGGAAGCTAAAGAAAGTTCCCTTTAGAAATGGAGTTAGCTATTACAATTGAAGACAAGTCAAAAAAGAAATTGCTTTCTTCAGCCTTTCTCTGAAATTTCTCAAAAACCCACTGCCGAGTGGGACCACAAATGCAGAGGGCTAGTCATAGGTACCCATAGCATAACTACATGGCTGAGAGACAGAAAGTCATAGAAAATGGAATTTCTTTTCAGCATACAAAATAAAAAAATCAACAAATTCAACTTGCTTAGGAGGTACTTGCTTACAGTTAGCCAAAGGCTCTCTAAAATTCCACCTTGTACATAATGTATTCAGCAGAGAAACATATCAATTCAGTCAAGGTCCACATACTGTAACCTGCAAGTGTGATAGCCTGCTATCTTTGGAAAAGCCAGGAATGAGAGGGTTTTTTAAATGTACTTTCGTACAATAAACTAATGTGTGAAGCACACGTTAAAGAAGTAGGAAGCTTATGTTTGCATCCTCTGCATGAGGAAATTGAAACCTCTGTCTATTGTTTCCCGGAAGAATACTCAGACTCTCAAACCGTAGGATTTTCTGTGCTTTTTACTGAGATTGTGCCAAAGACGCAGAAACAAAAGACTCATTAAGCACAGATGAGAACCTTCTTGTACCATTGAGCTGCAGCATTTTTCACCTTGAAGAATAGATCCTCCTGTTCTGGTTTCTGAATGAAAAGCAGTTTGTGTAATTTAAAGCAAGAATCTCTAACCACTGAACTATTAAATAAAGGGCATTTGAGGATTAGATGGCAGGTCAGTGGGTTTTTTGAGGACTTTAGGATTGAATTAAGGCAAAGTACCAAATCGTCCTACTTATGTCTTCTAACAGGTGATAGATACCAGCAGATCATCAGCAAATGCCTTTGAAGGTCTGTCATTACACAAATCAGTAAATGACTAATGATTCAGAGATAGTCCTTGTATTTTCTCATGCCACAACAATTTATTAGTATATTACAAGAGATCTATAGAGCTAGTTTCTTAACAAGTATATATTAATTTAAATCTGAATTAATGGTTGTCTTATTTCATACTTTTATAATGAAAACTGCAGTGATTTCCCCATTTATTAGCAACTTTAATGGATGTACCTAATTAAATTGCAGTATGATTAATAGATATTTGAATATAGACATAAGATGTTTACAAATATTGTCTGTTTTCTTCTTTATTGAAATATGGCATGTTTTTTGCATCACTTCATTTCAATTTTAATGACCAAGGCTTAGGAAGTACTCTTCTGAAAATGATAAAAGACAGAGGCTTGTGGCTTCTTACTGAATTAAATTAGGAGAGTTTCAGTGTCCTGTCCAGTGTCCAGATTTCACTCCAAGATCAACTGTTCTACAATAAAGTAAGTTTAAACCTTCTACTTCTTGCAAATGTCCAAAGTTTCTCTTGGTTTTGTCTTTCAGTCTCAGAAAGCAAAATGTCTCTCATTAATTTCAATCCTTGCAAATATCTTAATTAGCATTATAAATAAATAATTCATCCATACTTTAAAACAAAGCACTTATTAATGCTTTAAAAGAAAGGAAAAAACAAAACAGTGCAAAACAGACACAATCCCTCAAGAACAGACAAATCCTAACTGCTGAAAACCCAATTTTAACTGTAGCTGGTTTTTGGATGTCTGACAAAGTGCAAGTTATAAGCTAGATACCCAGAGATAGAAAAAGATTAAATTAGATATGCCCTCTTCCAGCAGTTGTGGGATTTAAAGTGTCACTATACTTCGGTTAATTTAGATCCTTAAATTGCTGTCTTTTGGAGATTTTCTCAGAACAGAGTATGATCCTACCTCTCCCTAATCCCTCCTACAGCTCCTTTGTATTGTCTAAGGAATTTCCATGTGCTTACATCCATGATTTTTATTAAGATCTTTCCAAAGTACAGGGGAAGTTTTGAATGCAAACCCAATTTACAGTGTTCATTTCAGCTGCATGGAAATTCATCTAAGCCAGCCAGCAGGGAAGACTGGAATGAGAGATATTTACTAGAGGATTCACTGATATCAGTATTCCCTGCTTCCAGCTGGATATGCCAGCATTTTCTTTCTCTCCTCCTTCTTGTCCAATATTTGGTTTTGAATAAGTACCTAGTTTGTTTATTACAGCTTTCTTCTGATACTTGCACTTGTCAAGTAAGACAGAAAAGAAATTTGATTATACATAGTCCCACATCTTCTCCTGACCCTTTTGTTAGAAGAATAAAAGTCAGGTCCTAAGGACTGGGGAAAAAATACATAGTTTTTGGAGTTAGTAATACTTTGAAAATATATGGCAAATGATGCTCTTCAAGCAAAAATTGGGGGAGTGAAAGGCAATCATAGCAGAGTTGGGTGCGGGCATTATCTTTATTTTTTACCAAAATTTCCATGCTGAAGCAAATTCTTGTAATCAGTCATTTAAGTGCTGTGGGAATTAGTGGAAGTGTAAGGGTAAAGAGACTGTAGTTATTAAGTGAAACTCATAGTATGTATGAGTTACACCTAATATTTGGCTGTGTCTCCAGATTGTGTCCCAATGAATGGTTAAAATGCTGTGTTTGTCACAGCCTTGACAGCATTAAACAAATTTAAAATTTGTCTAAGTGTGAACCAATGATGTACTGATAGTAAACATGAAGAAAATTGGTATCTGGGATCTTGAGCACACCCTGTGTTCCTAAGGGAACAGCTAGAGCATGTGTTAGTTCAGTGCAGGTCTGAGATCCCAGAAACCTCATAGAACATATAATAAATAGTTAAATTGCATGCCTTACCACTTACATTCTCTTTATGCTGTCCCAGCTACAGAAAGAAACAGTTACACGAGGAAATTACCATGTACTTTGAGACATAATAGATATATAAGAAGTTTCTTCAACATCCCAACATTTTCATTGTTTGTAGGACTGGTAGTTATAAAACGGTATGTGTAGGATTTAAAAGAAACATATTACAAAAATGAAAAAAAAAGTTAGTAAATACCTTAATCAAAATAAGAAAATAAGATTACAGTAGCTTTCATTATTTTCATTAATATTATTAAAGAAAAACATGTCAGTGTAGTTTCTTTACCTCTTAATGTTCTTTACAATTGTGAAATATGCAAGAGACTAAATTATGGTCTAGTTGCTACAAATTAACCACACACCACTGAATAATTTAATTCAGCTGCATGGTCTACTGTGTCTACTGAGGTTCTCACTCCTATACAGTGGTTTTCTCATACCCGAGGTTGACAGTTTTGCAGTAAGAGGGACCCAAAGTGCAGAATAAATAAACACCTCAGTTGGGACTGTGGGTTTCGTAGTGTGTGAACTATATCTAGTTTGAGCTCTCAAAGAAGTTTTCCTTTTTGGCTCATGTCAGTGATGCTAAATGGGTCATCTGGCAGTTGAGCAGATGAAATTATGACAGAAAAACAGATAAAATTATCATTGTTATAGTGACAACTGATTGCAAATTTTACCTTGATAAAGTAAACATCTCAGACAGAAAGAACCAGTATGTTATTCTTTTCTGTTCTGTTCTATAATGAATGAAAGCACCGATGTCCATTAATAAAAAATACTGTCTAGGTCAACAGGACTCCTAGGAGAAGATCTGACAAACAGTTCACTCACTCTGCTGTATGGCAGATTCCCAGCATGTATGCATTGTCTGATACATGTGACAAAAGCAGACATTTCTGGTCCTTTTTCTTACAGCTCAGGGCAGAAGAGGCCTTTGAATGGTCCCATCTCTGCTAAGGGAACATTTTCTACTTTTGTCTCTGTTTCGAGGGATGATTTACAGCTAAGCTGGAGGCAGCACTGTACATCCCCCTAGCTCCACATGTTCCCACAGGATGGGGGGAAAGTCACCAATGACTGCTCTTCCAGTCACTGCAGTTCTGCTGTTACCAGTTGGCAATGTCCCTCTCCACCTACCCCTGGCAACCCAGGACAGCTCCCTCTTGCATGATCTACCTCCACGTGTGCATGCAATGTGCCTGAGGTGTCTGCACAGGGTGATGACCTGAGGAGAGGCTTACAGACAAGAATGCTCTGGGACAAAAATTTTAGCCTCCTACCTGGGTATATCCTGGCTTCCCCTTCAGCAATTAAACACAGATAAACCTACTATTCTTCACATAATTTCCAAGGGCTAAGGAAAGTATGATCTTAACTCTTGTCAGATTTTATTAGAGTAGGTGCTTCTGCAAAACGTGCCATTTGTTTCTTTAGAAAGATAATTAAACTAGCAGGGAAAAAATGCTTAATGTGGTAGCTAGGGCAGAAACTGTTCTATCACCCTGCTGCTCAGATTTTACATTTTAAAAATCTTGACATGTCTGTAAATCAATGAGCTATTTTTGTTTGTTTACCTAATTGTAAGCTGGTGAAACGGAATATATTTATAAATGCTGATATCTCTTGTATTAGGAACTGCAGTTCAGTACAAAGCACACCTGAGCCCTCTGAATTTTGTCAGGTATTTATGTCATTTCATTATCTAAGTTTTCAGATTACTTCACCTCAGTTTCAGTTTCTTAATGAAAAACAGTCATTTCTCCTGCTGTTTTGATTTAGTATTTTACTGACTTTCATACTTATTTATTTGTAAAATAAAATCCCATTTCTATCTCCTCTCAGCTCTTTGGAGCATTTTTTCTGAAAGGTTATGCCAATTCTGCTGTCGATGTAGCTGAAGAATTTATCAATTGATGGACCTGAACTAGGACATCGAGTTGTTGTTTCTTTGTATTTTAAATCCATGGAGATGCAGTGCATATTTTGATCAAAACTATCCAGAATGAAACATAGATTTTTTTTTTAATTATCACATCATTTTATGTTATTCTTTAGATATGTGTAGGCAAAGTCAAAACAAAAGAAAAGTTATTACTGGGAAATCAGCACGATTCATATATTCTAAGTTTATTTTCGAGAAAGAAATGGATATTTTAGGACAATTTTATACAAGTAGCCTGTTGTTCATTCTGCTGAAGGTTAAGCCTGGGAGAGTGACTGGAACCAGACAACATCTTCTCCTTGGCACAGCCAAACTATTTGAGTTATTCAGGAGAACAGGAAGGTGCAAGATTGTTTCATATGCCTTTTGCTGGGCGAAAGATCCCTTGGATACAAAGCAGTGTGTGTCGTTGGTGCAGAAACCCCATGACAATTTGGAGTGAAATCCCTGTCTCAGGGAATTTCAGTGCAGGGTAAAGACATTTTGGAAGAAGGGCCTGTCTACTTCTTATAAAGATCTGGTTTTCAGGATTAGATGCTTTGTCTTTTTGGTGGCACACATAAACATACTCTACTCAAACACTGACATGCACACACTTAAATATGCACACAATTCATATAGGCAGAACTTCCTAAAGACAATCCTGCACTGCAGTACATCTAAATACAAAGATTTGTATGAGGGCAATTTCATTTCTTGATCTGGGTTAACTCCCTGCCCAAAGAATTATTTTTATTATTTCTTTGACAGCCTGGGCTAGCTCCCAGCCCTGTGTCCCACAAGCTTTAAGGCTTTCTCTGTCTTACCTAAGTTTCTTTCCATAAAAAGAAACCAGCATCCAGCTACAGCATATTGTAAACATGTCTCAATTCCTCCTTCTGCAAGATTCCTGCAGCTGACAGCTTCTCTACCTCGTGCTTTGAACTCTATTCCAGCCAGCCCACGCTGCATCCAGCATGACATAAGCTGTTGCAGCAGTCCTCCTGTTTCTCTACTATAAAAATTCCTCACCTTCTCTTCTTTCTGACAATTTGCCCTTGCTCTGACTCCTGCCTTCTCATAGTACAATGTCACAGCCTGCCAAAGTTGGTGTGCCAAGAAAGGGGAGCACATCTGCTTCTACATCCTGGCTAGGTCAGCAGAAAGCGAACTGATTTAATAAAATTTATTTTTTGAGACTCTACCTTTCCTGATCCAATATAACCAGATCAACTAGTGAAATAATCCCTAAACTGGCTATTTTTCCTTTGGTACTTGAAACCATAACACATGTTAGTTCTCAGTTCTTCCTGATAGGGATTAAAAACACACTAACTAAAAAAAATCGAAGACACTTTGGACTTGAATTAATATTATAACTGGTTAAAAAAGTACAGCTGGATTTTGAAGAGCTAACAACACTTAACAAGTCTATAGTCAGGAGCAAGACTCAGTGTTTGGAATAGAAGATTTCAGCCAAGCAGTCTTTTATTTCCATCAACAGAGTTAGACCAGGTCCTAATACTCTAGAAAATGCTACCCTTTGCCATTGTAAAGTAATAAAGACTTGATGGTTTTTATGTGGAATTTATATCAGCTGAGTTAGAGGCAGCTGGGGTTTGTATGGTAATGAGAGTTAGAATTCAGTGCCACGGGCAGGCAAATGAACACAATAAATTACAAAGCCAAATAAAATTGTCAAGATGCATTTTTGAAAACTCAGTGATTTTTCAAAAAAGTTTTCTGTACCTTTCACAGTGATTAGATGTGACAACAATGTCAGAAAATAAAAGTACTAATTGTGAGTGCCTGGGGAGCTGCAGAAATTAACAATAAATTTGTGTTCATGGAATAGGAAAGAAATACAGACTGTCCTGAGGGGAGAATGAAGTCTCACTGCCCAGTACAGAACTGCAGGTTAGGGACAGTGTTCCAAGAGTTAGAGGAAAAAGCTTGCTGAAGCACCAGTAAAGATAAACTCTGGAAAACCACTGGCAAACTTTCATGCTTGATCTTCATATTTTAGCTAGTTTTTATTTTGATTATTTATTAGTTTGAGTGATCACATTGAGTCAGAAGACACTCAGTGCTGCTGTTAATTTATTTCTCCTGCACCTCTGCTCTTACAGCTTCTCAGCAGGCCTGGTAACCCTACCTTGAGTCATGTTCATCTGCAAAGACCTCTAAGATGAGGTGAGCAAGGAATGTTCAAGAAACTGGTGTTTAGGTACGAGAAAGCATTGATTCAAAGGAAGCATCCTCTGCTACCTGTATTCTGCCTGCATCGCAGGATGGGATTGTGTCTCCTGGAGGGTATGACACAGCTTTGCATGCAGCAGTGTCACAGGATTTAACTTGAAATGATACCATTTTATAGCACAAAAGTTAATCTGATACAGTACAAAGATTTTTGCCTTGACTGTTTTGTAATTTAACAACTGCTATAACCTAATTCACCTGATACCCAGTATCTTGACTATTGATAGCAATGAGAACAGCGTTGTATCTCGAAGTATGGCTCCAGGATAGTGAAGAATGGTAAAATTTCTTAGGAACTATTTTCCACTGAGCTCTCATAGAAGGGCCACATAAGCTAGCCTCTAACTAATGAGGATTTTGACTCAGTTCTTCTTGCAGAGATTCCTAATTACCTACTAAAAAATCTTTTATTCCACTGACTGAAGCGGTTAGTGATTTCCGAACGTGTGATACTCAGTCATGTGGCCTTGCTCTATCTATTCCCATTGACTGTGTGACCAACCCCCCACCTAACAATTTTCAGAGGCAGAAACAATTCAGCAGAGAACTACTCACATGGAGTAATGTTGTTGTGGGTATATTTTTGAGGATAAATTTCAAAGTACATCCATTCCTTTGCATGAAAGATTTCTTCCAGTAAGGTTTAAGATGGCTTTAAGTTGGCCTCCAAGAAAGCAAGAATATAGATAGCTGAAATGGGTAGGCTATACCATGTGTGGAAGAGCAAGATAAATAACAAAATTACCTAGGCTTAACGTGTTTATTCTAGAACCCATAGACCCATGCTCTTATGGTCCATGGATATTTCTCTGTCAGTTTATACATATATGTGATAATCATTAAAATAGCCCTTTGTGACTGATACAGGGATAAGCATCATAGGCAAATTCATAAAACACAGACTGCAGTTTTTCTAGTTATTTCTAGGAACTTAAGTATCTTCATTGACAGAGCCTCTTTTCCTCATCAGTGAAAAACACTTGAGAAAGATTTGCCCCATAGAAGGGTCAAATCATCTTCTGGAGATACTTGATCCACTTTTCACTGAAGATGTCTTGTTTTGTCAATTATATAAGAAGTCCAGAGCAACTATGGTCCTGGAAAACTCAATTAAATACCTAAAATTTGTCAGAGCAAAATGGCCCCAGGAAAATGGTTCCAAGAACTTCAAATGCGCCAGGCTGTGTTGTAATTCAGCTAACAGACTTTCAAATTAGTCAGAAAATGTGATCAAAGCATCACATTAAGGCACTATTAAAAGGAATACACTTTGATCATGATTAATGAGGTGCAAAAGCAGAAAAAAAAAAGAGAAAAAACTTCGGTGGAATAAAAAGATAATTAAATGTAAGAACTAATCTGCCTACATACTGTCTTATTGACAGGGCAGAGGTTAATATCAGTGCATATTTAGGCAGACATTATAATCTATTTCTCTGACGAATTCTTTCCATGAAAGCTGAGGCTACTTGTGCTGAGAGTAAAAAGGATTAAACATAAAAATAATAGGTTATAAATGGGTGGTCTAATGTATTTTTTCCATACCATTTCAGGACTCAGGTGTCAAGTCTAAATTCCAGTGTTTGGAAAAATTGGTGAGGCTGTGCTAATGTATGAAAGGACTAGAACTAACCAAATACTGAATACATTGATTAAGCTTTGTATATCTCTCTGTGAGAGATTGACAGCCCCATTTATTGGCACAAAACCAGAAAAATATGAGTTAGTTGTTTTTTCTACTAAAGTAAAGAATATTTTTAATTTTTAGATTTATCATTCATTTGCCAGATATTACAGAGCCTCTGGTTTATTGATAAGGAATCTGATACTGGTGTAGTTTGTAAAAAAAGTATAGCCATGCTACTGGACATGAAAGAGGCCTCTGTGGTCTATGCTCTGCTTATCTAGCACAATAAATATGTGTGATAATAAAGCTAGATTTAAAATGAATTTAAAAGCTGTGGATTTATCATCATTTATCTTCAGCTTCTATTGATCAAAAAAAGGCTGTGCCACCAAAAAAGGAAAAATAAAATGTAATGTAAATAATGTGAATCAATAGTTCTGATGTGTTGTCACAACTGTTGGTAGTATGAAAAATAATAAATATAACATAAACAGTATTCAAGGTCTTAGGTGAAATTCCAGCGAAGCTGCAGCAGATGGTAGGGAAACATATTTTTGTAAGCAGTGCAACAAAGTTTGTACTCTTGTTTCCATACCATCAGCTACATCTAGCAGCAACAAGGTTGTATAAATGATATTATCCAATAGATATCATATAATTATGTTGCATAAGTATGCTATGCTATCTTGAGTAGGTATGGTATAGTACACCTAAATATAGTGGGACACAGTATGAATATATTGTTATCCTATGATTATAGTATATAGTTATATAGTGCACTCATTATTATATGGTATTAATGAAATTGTATTTTAACACACACTATAAAAGCCAGACTCATTAAGATTTATGTCACTTTTCTGTAATATGCATATGGTAATCTAAAATATTATGTTGGGTATAAAACCTGAATATAATGCATTGACCCCTTCTTTATTGAATTAGCACATTTATATTTTTAGAATTCAAAGATCTAGGTAAGACCTATCCTTTTTGTATTGTGACCACTAAAGGTAGGAAAAAAATGTCAAGTTTGTTGCATAGTTAGAATTCTATTTATACCACATATGAATGTCATCCCTGGCATTATGTTCTTCCATCTTTTTTTTCAATGAATGATGGGCCTTATATTGAAATAAAAGGTAACAAAACCAAACATGTTTGTAAGTGTGATGAATGGAAATGCTTTTATAGTATGAATCAAAATTACCCTGTAGAACATATTGCCAAAATATCACTGCTCCTAAGTTTATCAAGGATTATTTGGACAAGATGACCTCCAGAGATCCCTTCCACCTTCAAACATTCTGTAATTCTGTGGTTAAAATTCTTAAAGCTTAAATAGCTAGAAAAGTGTCCTGGTTACAGGAAAGTGGAGTTTGGCCCTGTGTGGTGTGACCAAGCTGTTTGTTCTGTAGCACCCACGCCCTTGCTGGGGCGCGGTTCTGGCAGGATGAAGCAGGCTGCTGGGGGGAAGTGTGCCAGCCTGCCTTCGGCACCAGCACAGGCACTGCCACCATCACTGACATGCACACGCACCCAAGAGCCAGGCTGCTGAAGAGCATTGCAATGATGGACATTGAGCTGCCGAGGCTGGAGTGTCTCAGGTGCATCTGGACCGGCAGCACAAGGGTAGGCCAGTGATGCCTTCAGTCATCAGGGAAGAATGCAACATACAGGTGTGTGGAGGCAGATAAACCCACCAGGCCCCTCCCATGGAGGGAGGCCTGCTATGATAAGGCGATTGCATAACCTCCCTGCAAGATCCCCTTGGAAAAAGCAGCATTTCTTGGTGAGAGAAAACAGAACCATGATCCTCTGAGAGACCCTATGTAAATTCTTTGTAAACCATTGGCTCCTACCCCCTCACCCACCCTTGTATCCCTATAAGAACCCCTGTATCTTCCCTCAGACCCTTAGGGGAGATCTGTCCCTGGCCTCCCCTTCGTGAGGTGCTGGACAATAAAGCTATCCTTGTGGATCACCACATGGGCCCCTCGTCTCTCTCCCCCTGAATCGGCTGGGGCTACCTCGCAAGGCTGAGCTGGAATCATGAGCTGAAATCATGTTTAAGAGCTGAACGCTTGTGGCCTCAGGCTGCTTTCCTTGTGGAGGTTCCCTGAGCGGCCAGAGGACAGCGGGAGGCCCCTGGAGAGCCATCCCTTGGGGACCCAGAGCCGTCCCTTGGGGACCCCTCTCTGGGAGTGCCACGGAGTCCTGGGTCTGACCAACAGAGACCCCCTGGCCATTCACACGGGTGGGTTAAGGGGTGGACTTAACCATCCCCCAGGTTATCCATAACTGTGAAATACGTGCTGTGATCAAGCAGGCCCAGTGAGTAAACCCCCTCTGGTATGGGGGAATTGCTGGAAAAGCAGGAGTGTAGTCCATGGACAATGAGTCATGGAACACTGTTCTGAGCATTGTACTAGTCCGAGCATTGTGTCAGTCTGATATAAATGCTTAAAACTACTATCTTGAAAAATTAAGAGTGTTATGTTGTAAGCTATTCTAAGATGTGATTAAATATTTATGTTTTGTATATACATGGGTCTTTTGGAGTAAATTGCAGAGGTCACTGTTATTCTTTTTACCAGGCAAATGAGAGTTCTCAAGCTAAGGAAGCTCTGTCTAGAAGATACTTGATTAAATTCCATTTCATTGCCTTATTTTAAGCAGAGAAGAAAGTAGCAGCAATCTAACTATGAGGAGATGATAATGGAAGAGTTGAAAGCTAGATTCTTCTGTAGGTATGAAACCAAGAGTGCCCTTCCCGGTATTAAGAATTAGGAGAGGCACGTCACATCTTCTGCTTTCCTCCTCTCCTCAGAAAGAAGAGGTGATAAATCCAGTCTGGTCATGCTTTCTGGCTTTTGTTAACAAAGAGGTTGGAGGCATTATTCTTATATTTGTATTCACTCTCTTTGAAGAGTCTCTGTTTGTACAGTTACTCTCACTTTTAAACCCAGATTGAAATCTTTCCAAAATCTAAGTTAGACTAAAAAGTCTATCTTCTTAATTGTACCTATATTTAGTTCTATTAGCTTCTCTTCATTGCTAAGTGTTCCCTTTGGTTACCCAAAAGTAGTACACTGTTCTTGTCATTTTACATGGGCTCTAGCAGCTAAAATGTACACATTTAGTCCTGAAACAATCTCTGTTTTAAGATGCTTTAACTATCAAATGGAAAATAAAAATTATTTATTGAAATGCTGGTTTTTTTGGTAAGGCAATAAATAAAACATCCTAATTACTGAAATGATTGACTAAAGCAGCAGCTGGTTCCTATGCCAAACTATCAATGAATTCCTCACTTCTGATTAAAATGTGTCGTGGAGCAGATACTTTTTAAAAAAGCAAACAAGTAAAAACCCAATTAACATTTGTTTATAATGCTGGTCAACATGTCTAATAACTGTTGCTAGCATTTCCGTGAACAGTTGTGTTTTTCAGTATTTCTAAATGAATACATTTCTCTTTGGCCATGTATTTTTGATTGACAGATGGTGGCTGTGCAACATATTTTGGAACAAAAGCATCTGACAGACTGTAGGTGGGTAGTATATTGAGCTGGCCAATCTCTGCATTCTGTCCACACGTGAACAACACAGTGTATAAGGTAAATTTTTTTCTGTCCTATCATTGAAAATACAATTAAATACTCTGAGTACAGAATTTTTTTTAAAAAGGACCAGTTCTTCAGATGGTGTGTACTATGTCCACTTGCCTGACCAGCCATGGAGCTAATAGAAACATGTAGATTTAGATGACTGAGGATGTGACCACTACTGCATATTTCAGGAGTCACAAGAAGATATAAAGAAACTTTACTGCATTTGTAAAGATTTAGCACTTTGTCTTCTCCATACAGAATGGATGGGATCTTCTATTGGCTTTATCCATCAGCTTCAGAAAAATGGTATCCTCTGATTAGACTCTGCAAGATGCTTTCATAACATGGATAAATAATCTGGATTTTTACTGCAAGAGTAAAAATAGGCCATCAGAAAGTAAAAAATATGCTGTAGAGCATTTAAAGCTTGGGGAAAAAATGTTATCTTAATTTCTGCTTCTGATCAGAAGCCAAAACCAAAACATTTTTTTCACATATCCCAACAGAAGGCTTCATTGTACTCAAAGATGAGTGAAGTTTTAGAATAAACAGGGACAGAATTTTAAGGGGTTTCAATTTAGACAAATTTGATTTCTTAGATGAAAACACCAAAAATGTGCATATTCCCTGATAATTCTCATCCTAATCAAACTACAGTCTACCTGTCCACAGCAGGGCTGTCTGCTTCATGAGATCCAAAAGCTCCATCAGTCCTGTTCAGCTGCCCCATCTAACCAATGCATGCTGTAAGAGGAAGAAGGCAGGTCCTGTAAGAAACTGGGTGAAATAAGGGCTGACAGACTATGATCTGAAGATGGAGCTGAGCCAGTCATGTCGAATGCAATGATCAAATCAGTGGTAAGTTCCTGAAGATGGTTTTGGTCTTGACTTCTTCTAAAGGCCTTGGCTTTTTTGATACGCTGAGAAGTCAGGAAAAGGAGGCAGTTATGAATACAATCTTTGCGAAGAGAAGAAGGAGAAAGAGAAGTGCTGTTTGAAAGCTGGGAGCAGGAAATGGCTGTGAAAAGGAACCTGGTCACCAAGATACCATGGAAGAAAATGTGGCAAATTGATAAGGAGAATGGCCAGGCAGGAACTGTGCTGAATGTAGAAGACATAAAGCCAGTAGTAAGATCAGTGTGTTCCGTGTTGGGAAAGTGCTAAAAGCTGCTGGCAGAAAGGCAAAGAGCAGGAGATACATACATTTTCTAGCCCCTAGAGCAGGGTAGCAAGCAAAACTGGGAAGGTGTCTGAATACTTCTAAATCTTCAGGTGGAGAAAATGAAACAAGTATAGAAGACAATGGTAACAAATTTTCCCTTTATTTAAGAAGTTAATTTTAAAAGCAGACTGTCGTGCAGGGTAACAAAAGGCTCAACAAAGAAGGAGGAAATATAAAAAAACTCTAAGTCAGGAATTGGCAAGAAACCTGGGCCCTGAATTTTTAAAGACATCTTTCATGTGTGCCAGCTCATTTAACTACAGAAGAACTTGGGAAATGTGTTTTGTAGTTAACAGGAACGAAGTGGAATTGGCTACTGTAGATGAAACCTGACAGGAGACCTAAAAATAAGGTCCTACCTGGAATCAGTTTTACTGTGCTAGGTGGGTACATTGATAGACGACTCTTATTAATCTCTGACCCTGGTTAGCTCATGTGTGAGATGACCTCTGGGAGATAGAGGCCAAATAAGGGAGCAGCTGAGGGGCTGGAGACCATGTGTCAAGGAACGAAGGACGAAACTTGTATTGCAGGAGTTGGCCTGGTTTTGATAAAGACTTTAAGAATATACAACAGCTAGCTAGATTTTCTGTGGGATGTGAAGTCTCGAGACTACCTATTGTGCTGCTTCTCTACTGATCCTGAGAGACAAAACCAGGCAGTAAAGGGCTTGTGAGTGGTTGGAAGATGATGAAAATCTTTAGACATTTTGCATACAATCTGTCTGGGTCTCATCATATGCCATATGGGGTTCTGAGGTATACTACTGCCATGTGGTGTTCTGAGAGATGTGGCTGCCATACACAATGAAACAAGTGAAAAATGTCCCCATTCGAAGTTGTTTACAGTGAGCAATGTCTCAGCGTGCATCTCTATAACTGGAGCACGATCTAACAGCAATAAGCAGTGGTGACACTATTTACCATGATGATGATTCATGTCAATGTCTTATCTTTATTTCATTACAGATAAAAATTTTTGATTTACTTCTCATCATAAAAAAATCAGATCAAGGCTATCATGTTATTGGCTGAATTCATCAAGTTCACTACATGCATATAAGAAATTGACATGGGTCTTCTTTCTGTCAAATAAAAATTTCCAGAAAACATGGCTGAAAGCAATTACATTAATGGCAAAATGTGTTTCATAATTACTTAGTTTTCACCAATTTTAAAGGTAACTTAACTTTTTCTAAAAAGCAGTGATGTTTTAAAAGATGAGATAATCCTTGGAAAATAGCTCTTGACTTTTGACTTAACTACCTGCAGTGACCCCATCATGTGAAAGTACCTTTGGGATGCAGCTGCAAAATACCATGGCTGATCCTTTTCTTTGGAGATGTATTGAATGGAAACATAGGCCTAGAGGAGAAGCAAGGCACAGCTTGTTTTTTATTGAGCTTAGCACTGAAATTACCATGGCAATTCTCCAGGACATGATGTAGGTAGATAGGTGTGACTTGCTATGTTTACAGATATGGGATCTTAGTTAATTCTCTCTGTAGAGAATATAAAGGATGAATCTGTCTCAGTGAATTGGTATTATGCAAATATCAAGTAATTTCAGTAATGTCTTTTTTTTGTCTCTAAATATCACAATTTTAGGAAGAGAAAAATATTTACTGGGGCACTGAATAAGAGAGCTTTTATTTGAACAGTGCTTGTCTGAAATTTGATAAAGCTACGAAGGGGAGGAAAAAAATTCTGTGTATCACTGTCACATACATAGACAATGAGAGGGAATGAAAACCACGGGTGAGAGAAGCTAACTGTGAGAGGATGGGTAAGTAGAAACCAGAAAATGAGATCGGGAGCAATTACAAGCTCAATGATTAAGCTTTTTAGGCACAAACGGGGAAGGGATACACACTTTCAGAAGAGCAAACTACAGTGTTATAACTCTACATGGGGGGAAGGAGCTAGTGCTGCTCAGGACACTGAGGTGGTTTTTTCCTTAAAGGCAAGATGTAATGTTTTTGGATAGCTATGCAAAGAAAGACAACAGTCATATTGGTTTTAACATGTTTTTCTAGAAATTTTTGTTTGTGTTTGTGAAGAGCTTAATAGATGACAATAGGGGAACTGATTTGTTTGTGAGACAAGCATGCTTCATATTGAGAAGGAGAGAGGAAATACTAAGTTTTGGAAGCATGTGGGAGAGTTGTTAAAGTTCACTTTTATGCTAAAGAACAAAGATATTAAAATCTGTATCTAAAATGAATGGCTTTTCAGAGATAAATCTTTAGGAGAGATCTAGTGGTAGTTACACAGATAGACATTAAAGCAAAGAGCTAGAATTTCCCTCAAGTATAGAGGATGACCATTGGCATTTCAGGAGTGGTACTCATCTTGAGTTTACTGGATAAAGTAGCTGTGAACCTCTTCCTAATGAGTTAAGTTACCCATTTTACCTGAATACCTCTTTTATCTAATTTTATACCCTGTTAGAAAGTCTGCCCCTTCCCTGTTGTGCCTGGCTATATCTAGTATTTGATTTGTAGTACTGTACCTTGGTGTCATCCATGCTATGAGTGAATAAATAGCTGGAATTTGGAGCTAGGCCAGTTATTTATTTTGACCAAATGACTTGTGTGAGTTCCATGCTGATTGTTGCTCTTTGAATCCCAGACAACATGTAGAGGTCAGCTCTTCTGTGACTACCAATCTGCAGACTCAGCTTGGGATATGGCAATTATGCCATGATTTTCTTTCCCCTCCCTCCTTCTTTATCAGCACAGAGTCTGCAGGGCAGGATGATCTTATGATCTGTGCTTGTGGATAACTAGAAAAATACCTCTGAAGTGTGTTTCAAGAAAATTCTCATTATTAGAGAACTTCCCCTCTTTTTTGACCATAATGCTTTCAAAAAAATAGTTGTTTAAAGTGACTGGGAAAAATGGTTGTTTAAAATGTCAAATAAAATAATTGACTGCAGAAAAAGAAAAGGATTTTTGTACAAAAGTGCTACTTTGCAAAGTTCCTTGCAGAATCATGTTGAATGCTAAGGAATTCAAGGAAGTTTATATAGAACAGAAGGATTTGACACTTTAAATTGAATGCTCACAAGACAACTTCTAAAGTAAATCAACTTGACAGGCAATTTAAAAAAGAGAAAAAGAACTATTGCTTGCATATTAATGAGCAGCATATTTGAATATTTTCCTCTAGAAAATAGAATATTTTTACTAGAAAACAAGTAGCTATGAGAGAGATAACAGCTATTATGGGAATTGGTAACATTCTTATCTCAAATTACAGATGCTAATGGTTCCTTGTGTAATGTGTACCTAAAGTACCTAGAGTATACTTAAAGGGTCATAAACCTCAGGAAATTCCCCAAATACTCAACAGTGAAAGGGGAAATCATGTCTGTTTTTCAAGAAAACCTGTTTCGTTGTTCCTGAATGTTAGGAAAAGTTCTATCATGTGGTCTGAACAGCTTGGGTATGGTATTCCTGCTTCTGGGCCTGCCAGTTGACTGAAATTTGCCACAGTCTCTCAAAAAGACTTTGAGGTCAGGTCACTTAAATCTTTACACAGGAATTTAACTGTTGGATTCAGTAAACAAATGCTAAATATAAGACGGTGCCGATCATCAGGACAAGCAATGATGCAAATAGTATTTAGCGATGCAACTCTACTAATTATCTCAGTACAAGAAAAGGTTGCTTGTCACTCACCTACCATAATTAAATTATTATAACCCATGTGGTGTTTTAATAGTTACTGAATGTATCCAGATGTGGAAACCTTCATTTTTCTTGACAGCCTTGGGGAAGTATTACTTCAATAAGTACTGGAAAGGACTTAATGCTCTTGACAGTTATGTTACTGATCAAATATTCACTGAAGTCTGTGAAAGATTTCATAAATTTTATGGTGTTTCAACCAGCCCTGAGACTTTTGTTTTGCATATTAGATTTTTCAAACCAGGAGCCAAACAAGGCATTTGAACTACAGGTACCAACATGTCATGAGTGGAGTCTGAAGGAAATGCCTCCAGCATCCCACAACTAAACACTTAGCTTTGATGATCACCTTCTGGTTTTCTGGCAGCTCAGATACCTTTTATAGATGATGAGAAGACACTCTGTATCTAAATCGGCATGCTTAGAAAGTGCCCAAGTCCTTTCAGTGCTATGTTTCTCCCTGATCATTGATACCCTCTCGACTACTTATTCAGATTGTGGATTGAGCAAGAAATCTTAGTTCTAAACTTGACACTGATGCATGGCCCTAGACACTGCAAAAGGCTAATTACTTCTGAGAATTATCCCAAGTGCCTTGTACAGTAATCAAAGAGGAATACTGTGCTAATACTGTAAACGGAGCAAAGGTCTCCCGAGTCTGAGTCTTAACTGCAAGAATTTTTCTGTTGATAGGGGGGAACTTTCTGCACTTGAACATGTAACTGATGGCTTTATGATGGTTTTCACTTGATGAAAACCAATCTGTCATTGGAGTTTTTTAATCATAAAGGTCAAAAGCTTTTCGTATGCTTTCTGTCATTATTTCAGTGTCTAACAGAATCTATTCTTGAATGTGTATCTCTTATAGAATGAAATGTGCACCACAAATTCTATTTGACAATTCTTTGTATATTTCTGAATAAAACAACAAATGTTAGATCTGATATAGGAGGAGTGCAGGGGATACCTAAACAAAAAAGCTGCTAGAGAAAGACAAATCTGCCAGACAGAGAGAAAGGGAAGACAGAAAAATGCCCTGAAAATATATTCTAGCTTCATTATTTAAGTGTTTTCATGTAATTACAGGATATGCTGTGTTTTTAGACATCAGCAGCCAAAGTGGATGGCAGGTACTTAAAATATTTCAAATTAGACATGAGGCCGTTTTCTCCCTTCCTTGTGATGTCTGAATGTGTTGACAGAAGTCTAAATTACAGTCACTGTTTTGAGGTGACTACTTTGAAACATCACACCAGTTTATAAATCTCAATTTGCAGTGACCCAATTCATCAATACCTGTCTTTGCTTCTTACTCTGTTTCAGTTCCTTTTCCTTCTATATTTAGAACTGGAAACAAGAAAAAAAAAATCTTTTTTATCCATCTGATAAAGCTGATTTGTGAAAACAAGAAGGTAACTTGCTTTTTGGAAAATGTGCTGAACATGGTATGTAATAGATCACATACCTGAAATGTTATTTTTCATTGCTTTGTGCATCAATGTTTCTAATTTTTAAGCCAGAAAATCACAGTACAAATTTTCATATAGTGATGAAAAACTCGAAGTAGACTTGACAGACAGTAAATCAGTGGTTTGCATGTTAAAGACAGGCTCTATAACATACCAGGAATGATGAAGGCTCATACCACTTAGCTGTGTGCTTCCATGATATGGTTGGAGGTTTGGCTACCTAAATTCAGTGGGAGATGTGTCCCTTCTCTCTGAGTCTCGAGAGACTCATATCACAGAGCAAGCTGATTGATATTCCAGAGTTTCAGAAAAGCTTGATTAGCTTTGGGAACATTGAGGAATGCTTCCCCATCCCACCCACTCTGGTTCTGCTCACTGCTGCAGATTTCCTTTCATGTACTCAGAGATATGTTACTCACAGCAGTGTCTGTTCACTTCACAAGAAGAGAGGATAGCTACACCCCCATTTTCAGTTGATTCACTGAGGAATGGAAGACACAGAGACCACTCCAAAATGATCCAAAGACAGCAGAAGTTTACCAATAGGATGGGAAATGCTGGGTAACTAGAGTCTGGACTACTTTGGGTACTGGAGCTGCAAAATGGAATTTGAGTGAGAAAGTATAGGCTGGGAGAGGCACCAGCATGGCTGGGAAGTGTGTCCAGTGTTAGCTGCAGTGTCTCTGCTAAGAGTCTTTTCAGTGAGGAGCAGCGCGTACAGCATCATTCCTGGTAATAACCTAAGAGATGGCAAACCAAACACCTGTATAAAGGGGCAGATGGAATTCTGGAGGGAGAAGGAGCATCACACAGCACAAGAGATGTGGGAATGAACTGGGAGAAACCAGGCAAGCAAGCAAGTGTCCTTACTGTTGATGGAACTCCAGATTTCAAAGTGTAGTGGAATAGCTGATTTGGTATAATCAAATGATTTACATGCAGGGAGATGTAATTTTTTGCAGGCATAAACGGGAAGCTGCTTTGGCAGATCTGGTTGCTTACTGAGAACCCTTTAATTCTCTTTGTGAGTGTGCTCTGAGTTGTGTTTACTAACACTGTTTTTGCATCTTGGCAGTCTTTATGTACTGTGTTACCATGCATGTCTAATTGAGCAGGAGGAGGGATGGGGAGGGGTGTAAAGGTTTGCTGGGGTGTTTTGTGCCTTAGATCAAGCAGAACAGAACTTGCTCCTTTGGCAAGTGATTTTTCAGCAGAAGTGCAGATAAATACCAGATGGGTACTTACTTTTTTGGCTCACATTTTTTGTTTTGAAATGTGTTGAAACATTTTTTGAGAAGGACATGGTGCCATCCAGAATTTCTGTCAGCCTTGCCTCATTTATTTGACTGGATATGTGCCTTAGCTATAGAATTACCCAGGAAATTTTGTGGGTTTAACACCTATTTCTGGGTATTAAAGTATTTCTTTCGTATTTTAGTACATAAACCAGAGAATGGAGTGCTGCTTCCTGCCCTTGATGTCATCATTTTCTGGAGAGTGATAGTTATGAACATATAGAAAATTGATACATGATCTATTGCCTAAATCTGAAAATGTCCCTCAGAGCTAGGGACACCTGCATCAATTTAGGAAATTCTGAGATTCCTGCTCCTTCATTACTGCAAGAAATTGTCTGAACCATTCTGTGGTGGCTTGTTACAGAAGGTTTGATCCGCTTTATAGTATTCTTCCTATATATTATCACAAATACTCAGTTTTTTCATGCCTCTGACCATCCCAATCCTAATTTGACACATAAAAAACTGTGGGTGAAGGCACCCAATAAAGCCATTGTGTTGCCAATGTACAGTAATTTCCAGACAAACATAATGGTGCAGTAGAGATGACTTCTGAGGTCCTGAAAACTTTTCAAAGCTGTGATAACTGGCTCTTCTCTTGAATATCACTCCTAACCTTCCCAACACTGAATATAGTAAAGGAATTTTGTGGCTAGGCTCATTGACATTTCCTTAAAAAATGAGTAAAATACATACATAGCCAAGAACACTCACCTATTGCTTGCTGTGTGTTTTACAGTCCACCCTGATCCCATTCCCAGTGTTTGCTTTTTTGCAGATCTGTTGACCTTCTTCATCTGTTCATAAATTACTTGCTTTGTTTTCTGGGTGTAGAGGGGGGAAAAGGGAGAGATTTTGGAGAAAATGGGGAAGAGAGGTACAGAACTAGGAAATTCTTTATTTTGTTTGTAATTCTTTTCTGTTCACTTAAGCTTTCCTGGTATTTTTTGGTCTACAACAACAGTAGATTTCTCTGCACACAAAAATATTCTTGAAATCTAAAGAGCTTGTAACAAGAACACAACAGATAATTGGTATACAGTTGGACAGAGGATAGCCAGAAAAGATGAGCTTTAAGCTTCAAGAAGCCATTCGAAACATCTGTGGCAAAAAGGTGAGCATGTCTCTGGTTTGGCTCATCAGTGCTTTTGATGGAAACTTGCCTGCAAGGTTTTAGGATGTGCATGGTGCTCAGTTTTGCCACTGGTGACTTACAGGGCTGGGAGCTGGGTACTCCAGCAAGAATCAGCTTCAGCCAGAATGTGTTTGTCTCTTTCCCTTTCTTCCACCTTTTAAAGTTTAGGCTTTCAAGCTCAGAATACCTTGATTTAACATCACTTTTTTTCTGTGCTGGAGCCCTGGAGCAGTCATTCCTCCAGTAGTTTGCTCCTGCTTTCACCACAGGAAGCCACTATGAGATGCCTTTCTCAAATACAGATACTGATACTGCAAAAAGTTTAACAAATGTCCACTGTCGTCCACTAATGCATAACTCTGGCTGGTGTTACACTCAAATAACATTCAGTTACTTTCATTTTGTGAACCTTTCTTTTAGGATTTACATCTTTTGCCTTTGTTTCATTGAATATCTGTATTATATAGGTCGTGTAAAACTGTTTGTTTCAAATCATTGTTATAAATAATTCAATATATCTCCAACATGACAGCACTGTAAATCTTCTCTTGTCCAGAAATCCAAAAATTTTGGAAAAATAGAATTTTTGTGTCAGTTTATAGTGACATATTCTGCCCTTCATAAGAGAAAAAAAATTAGGATTAAATTAAAACAAATGTCAGCATTACAGCCAGTGAAATTGGCTTCTTCTTTTTCTCTTTTTCTTTGGTTTCTGCTACTTAATACAAAAGGAAATCACTGGCCTTATAAGAAGACTGAAATATCCTATTGCAAAAATCCCTTAAGTAATTTTAAACACCATATATCCTCTTATCTACCCTATTCAATTCTGAAAGTAGTAAGCTGGGAAATTCATAGGAAACAACTAGTGTCAAAACCAGCTTAAGTTTCTTCTCTGGCCTCTGAACTTTGTGATTCTACCCTTACTGGCTCAACTCAATTACTTTTCCCAGATGATAATCTCTATTAATGAAGTTTTTCCTCACATGCAATGTATATGCTGAGCTAATTGCCTTCTAAAGAGGGGAAAATTCTCCATTTCATGATAGCTACAAGAAGCAATAGTGATCCCAGCCTAAGCTATGTAGAAAGAACTTAGTGAGAATAAAACTGAGGAGGGAAAAAGGGATACTCTTGAAGTGGTCTTCACGTGTGGAGCTGTGTGACAATGACAGATATTGCAGGAGGCAATTGTAAAAGCAGGGCTGGGTAAAGCACTGATTGCAATATCTGTGTGAAGAATGAAGTGTTCCTCATGGGGTTTGCACAGAGTCCAGGGGAAGCCTGAGATTTCTATCTTTCAGAGGGCTGTAGGGAGAAACCAGCCTTGATTTGGGAACGAAGATATTATGTGTGTTCTTTGTAAGTAAATAAAATGAACCAAAGAAACGCCAGCTTCCTTTCAGACTAATCTAGTTGATGGAAATAACCTGGTGAAGGCTCATCTCTCTGTTAGGTCTTAGGGGACAAATGGAACAATATCTGTTCCCCAATATCCATCCACAATATCATCTGGATGGCAAAAACAAAAGGCTTGCCAATATAGAGCAAAACTATATTGTAAGGCAGAAATTACTTATACGGAATTAACATATGTGATTTCAAGCATTCATTTTGGGTGTTAGGGGTGTGTATTCTCCAATCCAAACATACACACGCCTCCATAAATTAAAAAGAATTTACTGTAATCAAGACTTGCATCATTATTATATCTATATAATTATATATCTCACAGCATCACTTGTAAACAAATTATATGAATACCAGATTTACAACAATCAGTATGCAAAGAAAAAAATGCAGAACTGTCATCAATAAAAGCATAGCCACTGTTTTTGTTGTGTTTGCTAAATCAGAAACTGAAAGCTAATGTACCTTTCCACATGAAAAAAACCTTAGCCATGAGAAAGCCATATTGCTCTGAAAAAATCTTGGTTTGGTTTGTTTTTTTTTTAAATTTTATTTTACTTCTCAAAGTTCAGTACATTCAGGAGAAGGGAACTGAGCACATGTTAATGTAGTGTAGCAGGAAAACAGGAATGTGTGTTTTGCCTTGCTACAAACATGAGGGAATGACAGAGTTCTGCCACACCTGTATTTTATGCAGTCACTCACTGAACAAAAGGACTCCTTTGTGACCAAGATTAGGTTTTGCAGGGAAGAAACAGAATCCTGTGGGATTTGTTCCAGTACAATAGATTCACTTTGGGAGGTTCCTGGAGGATGAGTTAGCTGAGAATACAGGGGGAAATGTCTCGTCTGTGTGGATCAGAACAAGGTGTAGGTCTACCGCTATTGAAAAATATTTGGGAGCTTTGGTTTTGTACTATGTGCAGTGCTGCCATGGTTGCAAAAATGAGATTGCAGTGCTCACAGACTAACTGGTGAATGATTAAAATATTCTCAAGTTGTCTTCAAGGAACCAATTTTATTTTTGGAACTATATTATCAAATACTGCCTCTATAGAAGTGTTACAAGAGACACACTAAGCAACAAGCTCATTTATGCATGGACTTAATCCATACCTTACTTCAAATAATATTTCCTGCTCTAGTGTATTCTGCAGGCACACCCACTATAAATTGCAAATAACAGAGGAACAATAGTATCTTTATGGTATCTTTAATAAAGTTTAATGATTAACAAAAGATAATGTCATAAAACAATCTTATCACTTTCCAAATGAAACTGATTTTCCCATCTGTGATCTCTAAATAGTATTTGGAATCCATAGAAATGATATAATGTTTAATCAGATTACAGTATAAAAATCTATTGACTCTCCTTAGAGATTTTTTAAAATTACAGCATGTTCTCTGTTAATCAGGCTCCCTGTTGCTGAGAACAGGAGTCACTGTCCTCTCAGGAATGGATTTCTGTGCCCATTTAATACAGGAAATGACAATGTACACTAATCTTACTATATTGGTAGAGAGCATGTGACTTAATGCTTTTTCTTTCTAAAACTCAAATTTTCCAAAAGCAATGAACTGTGGCATTCAGTCTTGTGGAATTCCTGTGCAAGGGATGCAACTAAACCTGCAAATGAAATCAACAGACATTCAAAGCTCTGCAAGATACCAGCCATGGTGAAACTCCTTCATACCCAGCTCATTACACGCAAATTAGAGCACCTCTCGAAGAACAGTAACAGTGAGTAACATCTAATAGCCCTTGGAAGCAAGAGTTTGAAAGAGTTTCTCAATCTGGACACAACAGAGTGTTCCGTTTTCCTTGTGATATTCCACAAAATGTATTAAACAGGAAAGACACATTTCCTGGCCAGGTAAGGACTGACTGAGAATGATACAAACCCTAAAGCTGTCATCACTTAACTACACCAGGTGAAACATCTGTAGGATGTGCCTGCTTTTATGCTATTTCCTTTTACCCATTCCTCAAAACTATGTCTGACCACCATCCTGTCAGTTTTGTGTGCTAGTTGTGTTGTATATTCAGCTGGGAAAATTGGTATTCAAGAATAATTGGAAAAATGTTGCTTTTCATTTTTAAATGAAACAACCAATAGAATTTAAGCTGTAACAGAAGAAACAATTATCAAATAAAGGTTTTATAATAGTCACCTTATTAGATCAGATTATTAATAATAATGACTTGTTCCTTTTGTAAAAATATAACAGCAGCAGAAAATTGATTCTTTGAAATAAACATGAAGTCCTTCCTGACAGCAAAAAAAGATATGTTTCTCTTCAGTACAGATGACTTTAAATTTATGAATACTATCTGTGCTCCACCCTTACCACATTAGTATTAACACCTAGCTATAAACACCACACACATAAATACATTTGATACATTTCAGCCCATAGGAATACATCACCAAATTTCAAAAGCAAATCTTAAGTCATATTGAATGTATTTGAAGCTGGGATAATAATACTCAGCCAGCAGGAAAGAAAGATTTAATAAGTTTTGGAATTAAAACTAAAGAATACAATATAAATTCACCATTTTGTTCAAGAAGACATTAACATTTTATAGGTCTTTGGTCTTGTTTTCCATTTTCTCAATCTAGGCTCCAGGCGGTTCAGGATGTTTGATTTATACCAATTACGTGTGATTACTTTGTGTACTCTGGAATGCTTGGAACAATAAGGGGATGTAAACATCTCTGTTTCTGAAGCAATAATAGGTTTCATTTCAAATATGTTCATTATACAGCACATACTTGAAAGATAGATAAATCTGATTACTTTCTTGTTTACATCCAACTTACAAGGTAGAACACTGCTTGCCTCTTAGCACTGGAGTTGTGGAATCTTGGCAAGGGAAAAATCAAAGAAAAATAAAGCTCTGATAGATTTTTCTTTTTTTAAAATATCAGAGACATAACCCAGACAATAAAATACTTCATTTATCTGGGAGTGAATGTGTTCATCTAACAAAACTCCAACATTAGGAACATTGTAAGAACAGGCTACACACCAGGCTAATGCTGCTTCAATGACTTTTCTACAATTCAATCTGTTCCTCTATTAACTAATGAAGAGGTCAATATTATTTAGATAAAATCTACCTTTATTTTTAAGCTCAGTCTTATTCCTTAAACTATTTCCCCTTCTTCACACTCCCTGCCCATGTACACAGTTCCCCCCTCTTTGTGAAAATATAAAAGAAAAAACTGCCTCAGCTCTGTCCCTGCCTCCCTCCCTTCACTGCTGAAGGCTGGTGCAGGCGGTGGCAGGGTCACACACAAGCCTGGCCTTCATCTCCTCTGCACAGCAAGGCTTCCAGAGGCACAGCTGGCGGTGGTCACACCCACTGCACTGCTTCAACCTGAGCTCTGGCCCCTGGGAAGGCTCAGGAGAAGTGAAAGGCACCTTAAAATAACATCCAAAACAACCTCTAGAGCTTTCAAAACAGGGAACAAGAATACAGCAATGTCTGAAATCCCTTCCTTTCTCAGAATGGAGGCACTAAATATAGCTGTCCTGTGAGAGATCTCTGTCCTTAGAAATAATTGCTCCTAGAAGTGGATACTTGCTTATCTCAAAACACTTCTGGAGGGTGTATGGAGGCAAGGAAAGGACAGCAGAAGGGAGTCTTTTGTTAGTTCTTAACAAAGTTTCTCAAGTGCTTTGCCTGGTTGGGAGACACAGTTTAATTTTTCAGGTCTGCCTGGGGGAACTACACTCATGTCCTTCTCCTTGTGCAGTGCTGGAAATGCCAGGCTCTGAGTGTGAGCCATTATCTGTCTCTGTTATGTCACTGTGGGTCCCCACCCTGGCAGTGTGTGTCAGAATGTGCAAGACAAAGTGTGGAGATGCTCCTCTTGGTGCTCGGAGCAGGCTCATGGAGCAGGGGTGAGGTCCAGCAAGGACCACATTTCACCTGAGCTGTACGGAAGTTCCAGAAGCAGAGCTCACAGCAGAAACCTGGAAGTCTCCTCGCCTGCCCAGAATTGCACTTAAAAATGCTTTTTTATTGTATTGCACTCCCTTGTGTATCTGCTCCTCTGCTCTGTTGTGCTTGGTTGATCTTGGGTTCCTTTTTCTTCAGACACAGAGAGGAGAGACTTCCTCTCTGAGCACAGCAGCTTTCTTCTGCCAAGTGGTGTGGATTTGAGCTCCTCAGCCTGAGGGGTGGGACTGAACACAGCATTCCTGCTTCCTTACACTGCCATTACAGAGGACATTGCTGCTTCTATCCAAGATACAACAGCCAGAACTGCTTTCTGTCTGTAACGTGTCTTCTCTGTAAATACTATGCATGCTCTGAGAACACACTGTATTTGACACCCCGGTACAAAAACACCTACTAATTTGTATGAATATGGGCTGTACAACAGCAAGGCACCCCAGGAACATTTAAATACTGCAATATTATTGTTGAAGCAGTAGCTGGGAAGAAGAGCATCAGAAAAGCAGGAGTGAGACCTTATATGTACCAAACCCCTCAGATGTTTACAAGGGTAGACCATGGACTGAGGAGGAGGGCAATAGCTGGTGAACTTAAGAGACCAGGTCAGCCACATGGCAACCTCCTGACTCCCTAATAATTTGAGGTGTTGCCTTTGCACAAGTCTTATCAATAAATAAAATCCACTTTTATCATGCATAACTCTTGGCAATTTGATTTGAAAATATTTTATTTTAACCTGGATTTTCTTTTCTGTACCAAAGGTATAGGGCCTTTGGGATGCATCCTCTTATATATGACTACCAAGTTTATTCTTTGCAGAAACAAAGATGTTCTGAATAGAAATAACTTTAGGAATTATTAATAGTGACTCATACTATCTCATAGTCACAAAGAAAATGAAATTGATTGAGTAAATTAATACTCAGCATAAGGGTTTATAACAGCAGGGACCAGGACATAGCCTTTGTCAGTTCACTTCATTTCAGATAGTTACTTAGCAAAAAGTGCATTGAAACTCTAGCTTGTTTTTCAGAGATTAAGTTAAAACACCTTTATGCAATTCATCAAGAGGAATTTTCAAAGGTCAGATGGCCAGCTGGAAAAAAACTATTTTCCTTAGCAGAAAAATAGTTCTGTCTAGCTAATTCATTAGTGGTTTAAATGCTTCTTTCTGTGCTCCACAGCACTTAGGCTGATTTTATTCATCCTGTGCCTCTCTTTCTAAATGTCTGCATATATGAAAACAAGTGGTATGTTTTTTTAAAAAGGGAACCTTAGTATTATAATCATTCACATTCACCAAAATTTATAGGCATGGTTCATGACATTCCCCTCTCCTCTCATTCCTCTCCAAACCTACTCAATTACTTAATTTAAATAACCACTAGTTTCATGTTAGTAATGTACAAGTTTCCCAAAGACTAAATTTTCCTTGTTGAAAATATTAGAAACAGTTGAATATCATTATTTCAAATGCTTAAAAGTGAAATGTCCCAAGTTTTGCCTCAGGTGTTGGTGACTGTCACCAGCTTCTTCACAATGCAGACTAAAAGCACCTGCTGCTACTTCTCTCTCTGGTATCAGCTGCAGGTTTGTCTGCATTTTTTGTAACTGATTTCTATTGGACAGTCTCTGTACTGACTAGACTGCAGGGATTGACAGTTAAAGGATATCTTCATACTTCCTGCAGGATTCATGGGGGGTGAGATCAGTAGCACTCTGCTACTGCTCTGTTGCTGTTCCCCAAAAATTAATTGTGGCTAGTGAGGTTGGTCTGTTTCTCTCTGATTCCTTTGGACATGGCAGTTTCTGCTAATCCCATCATAAGTCAGGCTGTTGGACAGTTTGCTGTGTTTAAATAGGTGCCATTAGCTTCCAATTTCTACATTTCCTGACTATGAGGCAGTTCTTAAAGGCTACTGAATGACATAAGCTAAAGATGACTTCTTCACACATACCAAGAATTTATAGTGTAGGAGTCTTGTGAGAGTAATGAACAGAACAAGTACTTCTTCCAGATCTTTTTCTGTATTTTTGACATTATAATTTCTACTTCTTTTTTCTGAAATTAACATCTGGAGACTGCACATTTAACTGTTACTCAGTGGTTCATCATCATGAGAAGTGTCTGAATTAAACAAAATTGACTTAAGGAGAAGCATTAAAGTGAGTTGCATTACACAATTTGGCTTAGAAGCCTGACTGTCTAATGCTTAAATTGTGAGAAAGATTTTGGTACTGAAAAATCTTTTTCATCTAGAAGTGTATCCTCAAAGTTTAAACTTGGAGAATCCTGCATACTGAAATGAGGTCTAGGAAAAGACAAAATGAATATGACAATGAATATGACAACAGAATATTTTACTTTACCATATCTATGAGAACGAATTTGAAATCATTGCAGAGAATAATTTAAAGCCAATGTCCTCTGAGACAAACCAGGAAAATGCCTGTAACCTGGTTTAGAGACTCAGTGGAGAGCGAGAGCAGTCTCTTGGTCCTGTGGCTGCTCTCTGCAGCTCTGCAGTTTCACATCTGTCACCACATCTGCTTTGGGGGGCCTCAGCCCAACTGCTTCGACCAAAGTGACAAAACTTGTGACTCCTTTCCCTCTCTCCATTTCTTGCCAATACCTTAGCTGAGGTCATCTTTTCTTCCTTGTGATTTCATATTAACTTAAATTAGACAAAGGTGATTGGTTCAAATCCCACTGAACTGTGCAGAAACATTTGCTGGCACAGTTGGTAAACTGGGAATTTTTAAGGGTGTTTGTGGCAGGCGATGTTTTCGGTTTTTGTTTAACTTTGCTTGGAACAGAATTTTTTCTCTCAGCTGATGTGACTTGATGTGTCTGTAATGTCTTCAACACTACTGCCCCCCAATCAACTTCAGAGGTCTCAAAGGGTGTTTGCCAGTTCATAAAAAACAAGTGCAGGATACTAGAGAGGTTTTGCTGTAATCTTGAAACACAAATGGTTCTCTCAACATCAAAGCTTAAACATGCTTCAGAGGCTTTGTGTCTCAGTTACA
The DNA here is from genome assembly GCA_013396875.1 of Vireo altiloquus. Lineage (NCBI taxonomy): Eukaryota > Metazoa > Chordata > Aves > Passeriformes > Vireonidae > Vireo > Vireo altiloquus. The sequence continues at coordinate 131,375 of VZRF01002162.1, forward strand.
ATTGGTCTCCTCGGTGCAATTACAATATGGAAGTTCTGAACAGGTTCTCAGGCTGTTGGGATATTTCTAGGTTTATCTAGAATGGTAGTCTGTCCTCAGTATCTGCATTAAGTTTTTTGATTTCATCTGTACTCACGCAATGCAAAAACTTGCCATCTCCTGAAATATTAATGCTTTTTTAAGAAAAGTCAGAATGTTCCATACAAACTGACACAGGTTAAGGGAGATACTCATCTGAAAGTAATGTGTCCCAAATGGATCTTTTTACCTTCTGCTTTTTTAAAAAGAAGGGAGGTTTATGATATAGAAAATTTTAAGAGTTTAGCAGGCAGAGAGTATGAAGACTGAATTTCTTTACCTCTCTCAATTGAAAAATTGCTTTGGATACTACCATGCAATTTCCCTGATAGGAAGGCCTACAAAATATCCACAGGTCATCTCCCTCAAACTTCTTCCACACCTCCAGAAAGAGAGAGTGCTTTCCTTGATGCTACCTGCTAATTGCAAGCAGCATGCTTAGGTAGATGCATTATGGCCCTTCCCCAGGCTTATCAGGCACCTTCATCAGGAAAGGTAGAAAGACAGACACGTTTTGCCATGTCCACAACTGAAGTTCTATGGTTCCACTGATTGCAAGCACACTTTTTGTGCCCTCTGGGACCTGGCAACCTCTCTGAACATACTACAGCTGATCCTTTGTCACCCATTTTGAAGTTCTGCATTAATTTGAGATAGCTCAGTAAATCATCTAGAAATCTTTAAGTCAGTTTCAAAACTTATTAACTCACTCTTTAGTGAGAGTCAGCCCTGAAAAGTGCCTTCTAAAGTGGAAGAGTGTGGCACTGAATGGGGCATTGCTGCAGGGTAGAGCACTGGCAATCGCTGAGCTGGCACTGCTTGGGCTTGCTCAGAGTCAGGATTTGCCAGCTCAAGCCCAGCACCGTGCTGACAGCCCAGTAGTCCTGCTGTGTTGTCCCAGATAGCATCTCTGAACAGCTGCCCAGAACATATTATGTGTGTATTCCATTGTAGCTAAAACTACCACAGAAGTCTGACCACTATATCCCATATATCTCATTTTGTGATGTGGATGTGCCCCATAGCAGTAAATTGTCTTTAAATGCTACTCCTTAAAGCAACTGTCTTCTGAGTCAAATTCTAGTGGACAGAACCCATTTGATTTACTTTTCTTCTTCGTATCTTATAATTTATAGTTTTCCCCTTTCATAAAAGTATCTTTTTATTTTGCAACATTGGAAAAAAAGTCTATAAAACTATTTGGCATTGCCATTTTTATTACCCTGTCCAGTTTTATGAGAACAGTGCTATTTCATATGTTTCCATTTATCTTCCAGACTTCTTCATGTTCCAGTAATTAAGATATTATATATCCACCTGGCTTTATAAGGCAAAACCAGTATTTTTATAGCAAAGTACTTAAAATTGTGTTTAGGTATGAGATAGACCCAAAAATATTCTGTTTAAAGTATTAGTAAGTGTTCATTCTGTGCATTTAGTGACATGATTCATCGTTACCCCTTACAGTGTTTTGAAAGGGTCATGAAGATGACTTTCAGCAATACAAACCACATACCAAACTCTATCTTCATATTTTAATTAATATGAAATGCACATTCTTTCTAAGAACACTTCTGGTTAACATTCCAGAGTCTGGAACTGCAATTAATCTGACTTTTATGAGTTTCAAAACAAGGAAAAAATGAAATTGCCTGTAATGCAAATATTTTCTTTAACAGTCCTCAGAAACAAAAGAGAAGTATTTATAACCCAGGTTGCAAAAGTAAAAGGGACAGAAGGTTTTTAAGGATCAGTGAGGAAAATATTAAATTCTCTGTTCTGGTTCTGCCTCCAGGGTGCTATAGGGTCATTACCTCTATTACAAAGTACCAAGTGCTGTGCTACAGAAGCCATTGGGAAGAAGATCCTGAGCTGTCCTGAATCAGACATGAACTGCCCAGGGAGTTGCACTCCTATAACATGCCTGTTGCAATGACAGTAAGGAAAATCTCCTTAGGCACATCTGGTTCTATGTCAGTCTGATGAGCCTTCTCAGGCAAGCAGTGATCCACTGCCACGTGACTTATAGATAACAAAGATGGTTTAGAGTTGTGACTTGTTGGTCAGCTTGTCTGTGGTGAGTTCTAAGAACTCCTTTTTCAAACAAAACGAGCATTATATTAATTACCTTGGAGAATAGCCTCATCATTTGCCTAGATGCAAAATGACCATTACATTAGTAGTAGTAATAGTAGTAGTAGTAGTAGTAGTGGTGCATGTGAGGTACAAATTCATATATTCATCTGTAATGCAAACCATTTCCACCTTGACTTCCACAACAAAAAATAAACCTGTAGCAGTTCTAATGAATGAATTGACCACACAGTGTCTTTCAAAACAATTTCTGTAATGATGATAAATCCTAGAATTGACATTGTTGTTCCTGGGAAAATTAAAATGAGAACCTGACCCATTAAGTAACCAAAAAATTTGAGGAGAAGTTTTAACTGTTGGTGTTTTACTTTAATTTGTGTATTCTCTGACCTATTGTCGTTCAGCCTGCTTAGTGCCAGCTCTTTTCTTGGGGCAATTCAAGACAACAGAGCAGGATCAAATTTTTGTCTTCTTGGGCATGGGCTGGAGGCAGAGAAAAATCAGTTTTGCACAAGTAAATTGTTCCTCTCCTCGTGGCTGCTTTTGCTTTGCCAAGTAAGAGGCTTTACATTTTGTTAATTGCTTGTGGGTGAAAGGTATAAAAATATTTTAATTTAACAACAATTCAAATTTTGGATGGCACTCCTTCTCTCATCAAAATTAAGGTGAGGCTTTACAGTATTTTCAAGGATTAGTGCTGACTTGGGAGAGAGAACTCCTCTTCACACCACATTACAGAGGGGGGATTCCCCAGTGATTCTGGGGAGGGCACAGCTGTCCTGCCACAGGTTACTCACACATTATGCAAAGATTCACTGACTCTGGGTTTTGCAGTAAGGCTACTGGGACAAAACAAAGAACTGTGATCTTTGCAACTGTGAAATATTTGCATATTGGCTGTGTAGTCCTCTAGCTCAGCTGCCTGCAATATATCACACATGAAAGGATTTTACGCTGCAGTATAGAAAACGTACACCTTGCAGTATAGCCTTCAGAGCCATCTTCTGGGGAAAAAATGGACATCTGCAATGTATTAAATTGCATTTTATGAACAAAGAAAAAAAGCAGAAGCAGCAAATACTACTTTGATAACTTCTTAAAAAAAATCAAAAATACAAGAATCCAAGATGGGACTTTACAGTGTGCATTTTGATTCAGAAGCAAAGATCTCCATGATCATTGTGGAAGTAATTTATTAGCTCATAAATCATCTGGGATCTTCCAAAAATATCCATAGAATATTTTACAGTCTTTAATTAACTACCAGGGGATATTTGAAAGAGGGTGAAGCTGATACATTTTGTACACACACCCACACACATACATGCATGCACACAACCCCTCTTTTAACTCACAACAAATCCTAAGAAATTAGCAAAACCTACAGAGTGAGTAGAATTACCTGGAGAATTTGGGTTCAGTTCTGAAATCAACAAACACAGGCTTTTGTCAGTCTGGACCCAAATTTCTATTCTTTATTCTTAGCCCAAATAAAGCTTCTGTTTGGCTAACAACAAAAGCATCAACATTTCATTGATATAATTTGTTGGTTTATTTTTTGTTCTTAGCTCTGTGCTACACAGCTTATTTTTTATCCTAAGTTTCCATGGTTTCTAAGGAAAGCTGAATGTGCTTTCACCACTACTGTCATACCTGGAGAACCATCAGAGTCCATCACATGTACAAGTTTGTTACGACTTATCTGAGAAGGGTATAACAAACATGTATGTAATTTTGTCATTACTGAGCAATTGTTGCAAAACTGTTGTTAGATATTATTTGTGCAATGAATACTTGAAATGTCTGGTTTCATGCTTTAGGCAACATAACATCAGCTGACAGTATCTCTCTTGTATTTTGAAAGTTTATGCAGTAAAAATTGCAGTAATTGTCTTACAGCATAGGCTTAAAAATGGCATTACTTGGGTCAGCTGGTACCTTCACCAGCAAGTAATCCCATGAAATTGGCAGGACAACCCAAGACATAGGACACTCTTAAACAGAATTTAAAATTTACTCTTCTAGCTCATGCAAGATATGTATAAATAGACTAAATTCCATTGTTTCCTGTGATTGTCTAAGGGAGGTTTTGGTTTCCTGGTGATTTTTGATACCTTTACGACTATTTTACCATTTTAGACAGTCTTAAAGAATGCTACACTTGTGTAAAAATGACCAGGAAAAAACCAGAAGAACAAATTTGTTATGGCATGGATTTTATGACAAGGATTTTGTTATAGTTGTATCTCTTCTGAGATTGAAAAGCGAATATTTCAGTACTGTACTCTTTCAAGGGTGCTGGGTTTTACTGAGATGAGCATATTCCTGTCCCTAGCTTTGAAATTATTTCAGAATCAGTGTCATTATGTTACAGTTAATAACATAAAAGAATGTCTTTCATCTCCAGAAGCAATTTACAGCTTACAATAAACTGGCACATAAACTCTTAAGAAAGATCACTTTGGGCATTAACTTCTGCTGCACCTTAGAAATCTATTTAATCATGTGAGTCAAAATGTTTTGCTGTGCGGACATTAAAGCCTGCAGTTCCTTGATTAAACTTACCACACGATACAGTGAATGTTAGAATAGCTCCTTCATAGAGGTGCAGCATACCAAAAATACAGGTTATGATTTTACACTGTGATTTTGAGAGAAAGCTTTGATTTTTGTTAATCTGATAATACATGAACAGCATTTGAGGGGTTATTCTGCTTTTTGCTGGTATTAACATTGGAACCAAAGTAAGCTTTAATACCAAGGCCAGCTGTTATATCTCCTCCTACAGCTTTAACTGCAGTATTTTCCATACATTTTAGGGAATGCTGATTTTTATTGATTACAGATTGCTTTAGTTTATTTAATTCTCTGACTCAATTCTTAACAGATAAGATGTACATGCAAGATACAGACATCACCCACCATAAATCAAGTTCCTTAATGCAATTATCTTGGGCAGGGCTGGGCAAGCAAGGCTGTTTTCTGTGTCTGAGATTCATAACTAGACCTTTTAAGTATTTGGGGTTTATCGTTCACTTGCTTCACAGGAGATCAGTGAAAGCATCAAAGTAATTGCAGAGATTATGTAAAACACAATACAATTATTGATTTGGGAGTATGTGTACATTGTTGTTCTAAGAGGATTTCTATAAGAACCAAAAGCTAAGACTTTCAGAGTTTGGGTGGGGGTCACTGAGGTTTTTTTGAGTTTTTTCTTCTATTGCTTCAGGTTCAGAATAGGTTTTCAGGGGTTGGTAGCGGAGGATTTTGCAGAGCTAGTAACAATATAAGGACCAGAAAACAATTGCTTTGAATGCACACTATTAAAAGTGAAAATAATAAAAGGATTTATTTATGAATGGAGTATTACTTGCCAGTTTTCTGCCTTTCGTTTCTAATCACAGTTGCACTCCACTCTTTGTTTTCTCTGCCACCTCTATTATTGAAGTAGGCTTTCATTTCTGGAGATGATCTTGAGTGTGCTCACATTTGGGAACTTTTTCCATTTTAATGTGATTGCAGGCAACTTTCAAAGACTATAGCAACGCTCTCTCCATGACTGAAACTGTCTGACAGGCTTGCATTGCTTCCTTACCATTCTGTTATTACTCACATTGTTAATTCATATTATTTATTTATTATTCTTATGATGTCCTGTCCATATGTTTGTGATGAGTTTCCAATTATTTATTTTGCCCATGACTGGCACTAGTGGCCACCAGCAATATAACAATATATTTATAACATCGTCTTCATAAATTTTCTTCTCTATTCTTCTCAAATCGTCCTTGGATCTTTCAGGCCTTTTAAGTTATTTCTGCAGCAGTGACCCTTAGGAGGTGTGGAAGGACTGGGAGGCAGAAGCAGCAGTGGGCAGTGGCGTCTGGTCCTATTAACCTCAGAGCCCCATCATAAATGTAAAATCTTTCTATAAACCACATTTTCTTTTACACATTCTTCTTCCATTCCCCCTTCATCTATCCTTTTATGTTTCTTTGCTTACTGCTCATTTTTACATTAATAAGTGGAGCACTGTTCTAGGAAATTTTTGTCTTCCTCCTATCAAATAGGTTTGGTTGTAATGCTGCTGAAAAGGATAAGCATTAAGTCTGAACAAAGGAAATGTCACACAACTTGTAACTTGAAGCAGACCAACTTTAATTTTGTCGTTGAAATGAAGAAGGGAATCTTTGCATTCTTAAAGACTAGATTTGTTTTTTAATAGCAAGTTTCCTTAAAACAGAGGCTGTACATAGAGAACTGAACATTTTCCCAGTACTCTTGCTTCAATTCTTTATTCTTTGGAAGTACGAAGCCACCGTAGTTTATACTTCTGGAGGTAAATAGGAGAGCTGAGACAGATGGAATACTGTAGTCTGCATCTAATGCTCATTGTATGGAAAGGAGCAGGAATTTTCTTCCTGCTGAATTTTTAGCATGCTATTCTGGGTGAGCAATACCTTTCAGTTAGCAGGCATGGCTAGCGTGAGGTACTGATCACTGAGATTCCACATCTGTGAAACAAGGAGTTGGGGCCTCATTATCACAAGGTACATGGTACCAGCAGCTCCCCTTCAAAATGCCTGCCTGACAGCACCCTGACTTCGACTTCATCTGCAGCAAGCACGCAATGGAAATGGCAGAGCACAGGAGACAAAGTGTGAGCATTAAAAAGCATTCTCTACAGCTTTGTAGTTCTGGACATCTATTCTGTAATAAACTGAAAAACTTGTCCTAATGCAAAAATATGCCATAACAGTAACTTGGACCTTTTAAGCAGGCATGGTGTGAAAAGAAAAACCAATTTCCTTAAGGAGGTTTGTGTCTTTTTTTTTTTTAAATAGAGCTATATAAACAGCCTATTTTATGATGGCAAGCAGGCATATATTTAAAATTTGTCATGTGCTTTCAGAAGTAAAAGGGTTGGGATTTTTCTTTTCTCTAGGTGTTCCTCTGTGCATTAAGAATGATGATTTAGTATTCACTAGAGAAGACAAGGCTAAGGTAATACTTGTTAAAAAGCAGAAACACCTAAGAAAATTAACAGGAATATTACAGTGGGTCTCAGAAACACCTTCAGACAATCTCTCACATTTCCAGTCCAGACTTGTAATGATACCAAGCTACCACAGAGCCCATCATCTTTACACAGGTGAAGTTGTCTCACAGAAGAAATCCTGTGGCCTTGCAGAAATTTATCATCTGTGCTTTAATTTCAATAGTAATGAATAAAGCTTTATAAAATCCTTCCCAGTTGCATGGAGTCACCTTGCAGCAGAAGCCAGTATTCCACAGGGAAAGGGTGTGCAGGGGACTTGGGGTGGGCTTCTTGGGTTTTGCTCATTAGAATACACATCTTTAGGAAAAAAAGATGTATATTGGGAAATGAGAATATTTCCTGTTATGAAAGATACTTGACATATGTGTTTGACTAGCTGAGCTACCAACTTGCTGAGTTAACAGCTGTTACCTGTTAACTTCATGGGGGCAGGGAAGGGAAGAAAATCTCCAAATGGGCAAATTAAAGTTGTGCATAAGCTGTTCAACAGCAGGAAAGAAATAATTTTACCTTAGTCCTAGGACTGTGGTAATTACATTGTTCTAAAACACAGTGTTTTGGGAACACAGATTGCCCTGTGGATGGCTTTGGCTATTAAGTGCTGTGGTATTTCTGGCATGTAACCTTATTTCAAGTAATTTTTTCATGACACTCCTGGGTCTGCCTGCATGTTTGCAGACAAAAGCTTCAAAAAGAAGTTGGTGGAGCTGAATTAGAACTGTCAGATGTCAGCAATTAAACTCCAGCATTATCACCATGTCTAGACACTAGGCACTCCTAGGGCACCTCAAAGCAGCTTCATCTCTTCATCTTTACCGCAGTGAAAACATTTTTACCTATTAAGCAGTATTAAGATTTTGCTTGTGTTTCCCAAGCTTTCCTTTATACATGAGGATACTCAGGAGTTCTTTACAAGACTTATGCTCTTTCCTGTTCTTGAATCCAGGAACACTAAATATAAGGCCGCAAATGTAACAGGCAAAAGGTATCACATCACTTAAGCTGGTATCTTTAATGAATTAAACTTGCCAGGTAGCTAACTTACATAAAGATGAGAAAAATCTCTAAGTATAGACGAGTTTTGTCAAAAAGATGACTGCTGAAGGTGACAGGAAAGCTGAGCCATGGACTGGAGTGAACAGCTGACACTACTCGACGTGCTGTTACCATTGTGCAGCTGCCTGCATTTAAATGGGAAGATCCATTTCTTGGAAACCAGTAACGTATAAGTTTTCTATCTCTAAATGAGGCTTTTTTTCCCAAAGCTCATTTGTGTTGTTCACAAGATTCAGATAAAACTTCAGCTATGGGATAACCAGATGATATTACTTCACAGGATAAAACAATGTAAATCATCATCAGGGATGTGTCCATATGCCGGTAACAGTTCTCACATGCAGGTCATCTTTCAGCTGTAGTGAAAGTGATGCCTTAGGTTTTAACTTTTATATTTTTCAAATCCTGTACTGCCCAGTGTAACTCTGAAGTTCCTTGTAGCTCGTTAGCTGCTGCTCTCCTATGCTACGGCAGACATTACAAAGCCTTTTCAGCTCACTCTCCAAGGACACCCAGACTGTTCTAGGCCCAAAAGTGTAAACCTTCATCTTGGGGAGTGGGGAGCAAGCCTGAGGAAATTACATCATTAGCTAAAGTTTTAATTGGTAAATTTATGCTGATATGCAAATGGACCAAACCTAAAAAAGTGTGAAGAACTCGTGACCTGTCATCCATCTTAGGATCCACTGAGGCAGGAGCCTACAGACCCGCAGGATGTACCTTTGAAATGCCTCCTTTATTCCCTTATTCCTGTCTAGTCTCTGTTTCTATGTAGCCATTTAAGGCATCAAAAGAGGTACTGGCCAACTGTGTGTGTCACTCCAAAATGGCAGCATTTTAGGGCAATCTTCTGGATTGTTCATTGCCCATATGTGTAAGGAGAAAAGTACTGCTGATTGCACTCATTTTTCTTTATCAGATATTGAGACTGTACTGGCCTGAGAAGGTATTTTTAGATCTGCAACTCTATTAAATAAAAGTGTCCTTGCAACTATCCTCTTCTACCTCATACCAAATTCTTCTGTGCACATACTACGTGCCCTGTAGTTATCAAGCCATGATTAAACTCAAGTACAGTTTTAGTTGAAATTTGTAATAGTAGTACATCTTCAGCCCATAAGAGCTGAAGATTAAACTGTGGCCTGATCCAGTTAAGTGCTATGTGTCAAAAGAATTGACAAGTTCGTGTATTACAGCTCCTGAAAGAGCCTGTCAAAGTTGTGTGTCTGGCACCTTTACAGATAAGCCTCTAAATGATTAGATACACACTACATCCAAGTGTTTATTTTAAATATCTTGCTCAGCAGCTCCAGACGTTACCAAGGATGCCTCCTCCCCTGGAAAGGAAACTGTCCTTCCTTCATGTTCCTATTTCACCAGTTGCATCCAATTCAAACACCATCAGCTAACAGATGAAATAAAGTCCTTGCATACTCATCATCAATCCCTGATTTCTCATGGTATGATCTGGACTCTGCCTTATAGGAACGACTTACTCATTTGTGAATTAAAGTGAAACTGCTGCAAACAATTCAGGAAGCTGCTCCACAGTGTCACAACGCAGAACGCTGTTGGGGAGGGCAGAAGACAGTTTGTGTTAATTTGTAGCTGGCAACGGATTATGAAAAAGACTACAGAAAGAATATTCGATGCTGAGAGAAACAGAATTATCACAGCAAATAGAATTTTAAGTGGATAAAGTGAAAATGTCAGGTATGTATTAAGAAATGGTTCATCCTATCAAGAATTACAGAGTGATTCACATAGAAAGCCCTTTAGGCTTTTTAAGTGAGCTGAATTCCTCCTCCTCTAGGTGGAAGCTGAAATTTACACTTAAAAGATAAAACATTTATACAAAAGAAAAAAAAAATACACCATGTCTTTAGACATTTTATGAAAGTATGTCTCTGAAACAATCTCTAAAATCAAGTTCTAAGAATTAATCTATGCTAACATTTAGTATTCTCTTTCATTTGCACCATTATTGGATTTGAGGCCATACAGTGATGTCCCACTAGAAGAGGTATATGAAACTATTACTATATGCAGTACTTAAGTATCAAGTGCAAAATTTCAAGGATCATCTAATAGAAGCTAAAATTTCCCATCAGTTTTATCTCACTTTAGTCTTGCCTCATCTATTTCATTACAAAGCTTAAAAAATATAAGATTTTTTAAGTGCTATTCTACTGAGTGAATGCTGACTTCAGAGAAAATGCCATGTTCAACTAAGCACCTAATTTGTATACTCAAATTGTATACTTTGGGATTAAAGGTGATTAAAGGTTGTTTGGATTTTTTAAGATTAAGTCACATCAGACATGTAATCAGTTGGCTGTGAGTCATACTTTGAGAATGTCAGCAAGCCCATTTCTGCACTGACCTTTTAGTTTCTGTCTTTCAACTCTCTAGAGCCATCCTGCACAATTCACAATTTTGTCTATGATGCATGGGGGAGCCACAGCCTCAGCCAGCAGAGAAGCCTGGTCTGCAGCACCAGCTCTGTGAGGGCTTCTCAGAAGTGGCCTGGTGAGTGGAGCAGGCAGATGGCTGCTTTCCTCACCTCCAGCCAAGGACTGCCATTCCTACTCACTGGAAGCAAGTTTTAGCTGTGAAATGATGTTGATGGGCTTGTCATACTTACAATTGTACTAATTTAACAGTTTGCAAAATTTAACTCTTTTATATGAAATAAACTGTACATCTGCATTCATAGATACCACCATGTAATTTCCTCCTCCATTTCCTCAAATGTCCATATTCAGCCAATCTGGGAACCAAAGGTATATAAACCTCATCTAAACTAAAATCAAACTCCTACAACACAACAAGTTCCTCTTTTTTGGAAACAGGAATTAAAAAATTCAGTGTGTTCATTTAAATCAGATGCTTTTTTTCATGTTTTTATACGTTAATCTTGAACTCCAAGGAGAATAGTACTTCTCACAGATGTCTATGCTATTAATCTCTCTAAGACCTGGATACTGTGACCCAAAAACAAATGCAAACTGATCCTTCACTTTGCTCAGGGATGTTTTTGCGCAGCAACGCAATACATCAAGAGCTTCAGCAAGCAGCACAGTGCTAACAGAGAAGTGAACAAAACGTAATTAAGTATGAAATAACTTAATAAAAAGTCATTGTTTCTTCCAACATCTGAAATATTTCTTAACCTACAGAGAGTTTAAATTTATTAGCATTTAAGTCTGCTGCTGCCACTAGTATGACTGCACAAATGTGCTCACTTTTATCATGGTGACAACCAGCTCTTAACTACTGCTGTTTCTAGTCTCTCCTTTTTTTTGTAGATAACACAAAGTGTCCCCACCTTGTGTTATTTTTTCCTTTTATATACCCGATTAATGATTGTAACGACTCTCTCACTGATCCATAGATGGCCAAAAGAAGCTTTCTGAGGTTTTAGTTTGGTCTTTTCTTTTTCTTTTTTTTTTTTTTGCATTGGAGTGATTTAGGTGGTTTTTCATGTCAAATTGTAATTAAAATTCCGAAAATTAGCTTACTTTATACTATTAGGAAGGAAGGTATGAAAAAGGCTGAAGACTTTCTGTTTCTTTCTTAATAAGTAAATCTATATTGGATATCCCCCCTTTTACAGAGTCTAATAACCTGCCTTCCACATTTCAGTTACATAAATTCTTTCAATTTAAGATTCTTCATAAAAAATACAGCAGATCACAATATCATTGTGTTTGTCATGACTGTATCAGAACACAATGTCTAAAATTTATCATCTGAGCCAAAACACTTGTTAGATGAAGAGCAAATGTAGCTATGTATATAGCAGTGAGTGAAATAAGCATGTTTATTAAACTGATGATTTAAGAAACAGTTTACGTTCACGACCCTGTCTGTACCAAGGCTAGTGAGAGTTTATTAGGTACTATGAGAAAAGCTTATTTTTTTGTCTCATCAAAACAGGCAAACTATCAAGCTATGCAGAAGTATTACACATAGAATTAATTTTAAAGGTGGGTTTCAAGAAATACTAAACTGATATTGGGATCTGAGCAAACCTATGAAAACAGGGAAAGTGCTAAAAGCAATGGGCAAACAGATTCTAAAGGATAATTGATTCTACCCTAAGGCCCTATCACACCTTGTTCAGACAATTATCTATGGACTGTTTGGACATTTTTCCATGTTATACATGGGTTACATTTTTCTACCACTGTAATTTTAAAGATAAAAAGTAGGCTTAAATTATTTGCATGAGTACACATATTTTTTACTATTACAAAAATCACAGTATAGACACCTGATTATATATAATGTAAGAGTATCTCAGTTTGAGCTATAGACTATGTATGGGTTGCTCCTAGTTGTGTAATTTACAAATTCATCTCAGAAACGACTGCTTCTCCTGGCACATGCCCTTACACTCACCTACTGTCTGCAATTCAGTTTTCATGACTTGCAGCATTTGGGATGGAATAGGATCAAGTTGCTGGTTTTCTATGTCCAAACCTGCATTTCTGCCACCAAAAGGAACCCCCCTGCACCATATAACAACCCCCCTGCACCAAATAATAAACAGCAACTACAAAGCAGTCAGTTGTCTAATATGTTCAGATACCTTACCAAATAGATTTAAAACAGATACTTGATATATACTTGTCTATTTAGTTAAAATTCTTTTCTTTGGTAATACCCATAAGCTCCTTTTTTTTTTGACTGTCTATCCTCATGGTAGCTGTAAGGTTGGATACAAGCTAAAAGCTATCTCTCTTGAAACCAGGAAAATAGAATAGCAATCAAAACTGAGTCATACACTTGTCAAAATGTTCCTGGAAGAATTCTTAAATGATAACTACCCACAAGAAGGAAAAATAGAAAGAAACTCTAACAACACTGTCCTATTGCAGAGGTTTGTACAATGCATCCAAGATTAATTCAGACTATCAAACAAACAACTAGAAGTTGCAGAAAACCTGGCAATAGTAATTAAACGTATCTAAACAAGTAAATTATTTAACATAGTATTTGAGTATGGACAATGTTAGATTTGCATCATAACTCATATACACTTAACTAAAACACCCAAAAGTGACAAGTCTGAAGTGGACAACTGACTAACCAAGTTAAATACAATCCAATTCCACTTGTTGCTTAAAGGTTGAGTTGTGGTATCAGTACTAGATTACACAGAAGCATTTTTTGCTATTTAATACACACAGCTTTAGCAAAACTCGTATAAGTGCTCGAAACAGGTACAACCTCAAGCACCACTCTGCAACTACAACTTCAAATTGGGCACAGCAGCAGGACACTGAGGTGTCAACAATTTAAGTGTAGGAAACTGTAACTTCAGTATTTTCTTTAGTAATGGAAGCTCAAAAGTTTCAGATAGTGAAAGAATAAAATCCATATGACATTCAGTGCAGTAATATTTTAAAAACCCAACAAATAAATGCAACCTTGAGCTGCTGGAGAAAATACTATTTATTATACATTTAAATACAAATTTGAAATGTGTTGTGGACACATCTGCAGGGTTACAGGTAAAAAAAAATGTACAAAGTTGTGTTCTGTATCTCTCAAGACTAAAACTTCAGAAAAAATTCACAAAATACCAAGCAAGAGTTCATCTTTGTAAGAACAGCCAAGGTAATAATGCATAAAATTTTTTGCTTGGCATATTATCTTTGCTCCCTCCCTGCATAAAGTACCTACAATTTGTAAACAGTCTTTAAAAGTGTTAATAGCTTTAAGGAATGTGTAATCACAGTTCATATGGATTCATCCCACAAAGAATTATAATGCTACACAGTAGTTTCGTGTTTCCATAACCCAGTTCTAATATTACCAGTACTGTCTGCAGTGAGCAAAGGTCCCTCCTGTCCACTGCTTTTAAGTGGTCCATTCTGGATGGCTAAATTTAAGCCGTAAGATTTTTGTTGGTTTTCAAGTTCAGCCGCTATTGGTTTCCTTAGAATATCTTTTTTGTTGTTGGTAGCTATTGTTTTCTCAGTATTTCTGCTACTTTTGGGAAGTGTGCTGCAAGCGTCACTGCTGTCTTGTTGGGACTGGTTATACTGACGTTCTCTGTATGCCAGATAGGCTCTTCGGCTCCTCGAGTGCCCCTCGCTGTTGCTCTGGCGAGTTTTGGGTAAGCCATTCTGCACACTTCCTTCCACACTCGTGGGAACGTCATAGGCATACTCCCTCAGCACCGCGAGCCTGCTGGCACGATGGCCCTTGCTCCTGTTCTTATGGTGCCGGCTTGGGTGTCCGTTTGTCCGAAACTGTACCTCCAAGGGAGCTACGTGCATTTTGATATCATTATCTACTGAATGTTCAGTGAGACTGTTATCGAGTTGAGGACCTGTGTTCAATGGCAGAGAAGTAGGGTGGCACTGAGCTGCTGCAGCTTGTAAGTTGGTTAGTTTACAACCTTGAGACGAATTTTTTAGGCTTGAGGCACTTTTATTTGTGCATGAGGATTCTGCGCTACTGTTGGTGCATTTCGGGGCCTCTCCGTTGGTTCCACTGGAACTGGAGGGTGGCACATTTACTTGCACTGAATATGTACTCCTTCCTGGGCAGCAAGTTGTTATCCAAGCGTGCCTGACATCTTCCCTGTTAACACAGTGGTGCACCATAAGAAAGGCACTGAAACTTAAACACGTTGCCCCAAAAAAACAGCTGAAGATCAGGTCCATAGGATAATACAGGGAGATAGACAGAGCTCCAAAGATCCACTGCGTAACATACAAAACCAAAGTAAGGCCCACTCCCAGAAGCTGTGCTTGAAAACTGTGCTCGTTCTCTAAAGCAGACGTGGACACCAGGGACACTGACAAGGAATCCTGATGGGCCAGTTCCCCGTGTTCGTTGGTGGCCAGACGCTGCTGCTCCTCAATGGGTTCCTTCAGCTCGTATTTGCGTTCAGGGTGACGCTTTAGTTGTATGAATATGCTGAGAAAATACATACAGTTTATGAAAATTATAAAACTAGCAGGGCCATAAAACGCTCCTAAGCTAGGTTCCCAAGCCATCCAGCAACTGCAAAAGAAACAAACCAAAGAATAAATTAGTATCTTTGCACAAGTCACTTTTGCTTTTTCAGTTCATTGAAATGATCTTGTCTGTGCTACATTTTCTGGAAGAATCAGAATTAATTGCAGCACGTATTCAGAGAAAAGCAAGCCTAAGAAATCTTACGACAGAGGTCTCATTCATAGGGTACTTACTAAGGTGCATTAGGTCTGCTGCCGTAATTTCGGATGTTTGCTGCAGCTGTTATTCCACAAACTATGATAGGGATCCCTCCACCAATAAGGTAGAACCTAAAAAATAAAACCAGTTTATCAGTAGCTGCTTAAGTGCAATGGATTTTTTCAGTCACCAAGAAGGAAACGAGATTTGGGAAACACACAAGTTCTTTATGGAACTAAATAGGGTGCATCAGGTTTGGGCTTTGGTAGTATCAGTTGTTTTCTAGGTCTTCCTCAGTACAGTTTTTCTCCTCCTCTTGTAAGCTGCCTCTCTCTCACAGCTGCTCACTCCCACCTCTCACTCGCAGACACTGAACAAAAGTATAGAGTGTTAGAAGGAAGAAGTAAACACTGTCAGTCAGAAGCTGTAAACTGCTGGCAAAGAATAAGGAAACTTAGAATGAAAATACTAAGTGGTATGTCCCATGTTCCAGAGGTGAACTTGCCTAATATTATATACACTGTTACTTGAAATTATTTTGGGTGGAACAGTTTTGCAGATGGCAGGTTGGGGGTTTTTTTATTTTTAATGGAGTCTGTAATTTTACAGTATATACTTCCTGCTTCTCTGCAGTGGTATTAATGAAAACTGTATACTTTCAAGAAGAAAAAGGGCATATGTTGCTGGAGTATCTTACTTTTCTTTCTGATTTCTATGAATTCACATTGAATTCACTAGTGGCAGATCAGTAATTACTGATAATGAAAATTAACAGCATTCAGTCCTGGATTATACTAATCCAGTCCAAATTCAGTTCAGAACACACAAGTGAAAACTCCTACTGTGACATGCAGGTGAGCCTTTGTTTCTTATCAACAGGAGACACCTATTATGGTGGTCCTGGACCGTTCCAGTACATTTCTGGTAATTCACCAGAAATTACTCTTGCCTCACTTGAGACACAAAACATCAGTCTATAACAGATTATGACTTTCTTGGAAATCAAGATAAACTGAATTTATTATTTAGTTGCCGAATCCTACAAAGATCAGATTCTGACATTGGTTTATTCTGTATCTTGATGCAGCCATCAGGAGCTGGTCAGATAAAAAAAAACTTTGTACAGGTACTACATTATGGGTAGTTTCATTTTGAGCCTAAGTTTAAAAGACAAACTGAAAAAAAAATCCTTCTGAGGCCCTTCCATACAAAAACATCACAAATCTATCTGACTGAGGAAACTCCTGATCCGCAGGAAGTTGGACACTGAGAAAGTCTGAAAAATATAAAGCACATTTTCTCTGTTCTTGTCTTGGATACTTATCTGCAGACCTACTGCCAGCATCAGAGATGAGGTGTTCAGACCTAAAAAAGCACCTTCATATATGTCTGTGCAGAGCTGAGCCTGTGAGGCTGATAATTTTACTGCAACATTTTCCAAAGCAGAAACTTCGTAATAATAAGGTATTAGAAAAAGCTTGTCTGTAGCAATAAAAATGATACTTAAAGCTACCCGAAAAGCACTTCTGTTTTTCTGCAGTCTCTGTACTTTAAAAATCAAGCTCTTTAAATATTTGCCTATTACTAATCAAAGCTAATCAGCTTCTGCCACCTTGTGGCGAATTTCAGTGAAGCAGTTTTTAATTAACACGGAGCAGCTCAGCAGGCAATATGAACAAGGTATCTCAGTATTTTCTAGTAAGAACATTTCACATAAGTGAATTTAACAGATAATTAGTTTGCCCCATTTTTGAGACTTCAGAAATGCAAATTCTAGGAGGAATACCAAACAAAGAACACTATTTTCATTTGATAATAAGTGACACTCCTATTTTTCAAATAATTTGCAAACAATCTTTGGAAAACATATTCAACTTTATTTACTTAAATTGCAGTGTTTGTTAAATTGTGTTAACAGTTCTCCACATTCTTTCTTCTGACAATTTAATGGGTTGTGTTGCTATGTAAAATCCTAACAGTCCCAAAGTCAAAACTTCAGTGGTGATGCTGAAACACTACCAATTTTTTAATTTACAAATCAGCAACCCAGCATGGCATCTGAAATACATGAAGGCCAATAGTCTTTCAGCTCATCCTCCTTAACAAAACACTGAGGAATAGAAAAATCTGAAAGCAACTTTACAGACCTTGAAAAATGAACAGAGGAGCAGTTACTTACTCAGAATATAGATGTAGCAACTTGGGAAATAAAGAGCCACAGAAACAAACAACTCACCTCAGCATTGGCCTGGGTGGAGGAGGTGGCTCATCAGGATCTTGGCACCTTTTGGCTTTTTTTGTTACCTGCTTGTAAATATTACGAGATGTCACTCCCAGCCACAGTACTGTTGCAAGAGTGGAATAATGGAGAATTATCCCAACCTTAAAGCAAAAATAGATAACAAAAAAAGAATTAACCTCCAAATATTTCCTTTCTACTAAATTACTATTGTAATCATTAAACTCGCAACTCACCATAAAGCTGAAATTTTCAAAAGCTCAATTCAAGAGAAAAAACTCCCTTCTTATTTTATATAACTGTTTTAAGTGTCAAGTTATTATAGTTAAAAAAAAAATGTAATGCAAACCCATGCATGGAAAACTTAATTAACAGGGGAGAAACATTTTCAGATCACATATCAATCATACACTTTAGGAACTGTATTTTACAGAAGAGATAATTTAAAATGTCCTGTGTTACAGATACTATTCAAATTGAAACAAGTAAGGGAACAACAAACTCATGATACTGTGACAAAATACAGATAGCAAAATACCGACAGCCAACACTCATCAGCAATTTTAACATAATGCAAAAATAAAGAAAGTGTATTAGCTGTTTAACCAGCCCAAACATTAATGCAAAGTCTGCTTCCCAGGGGAATCTCCTTTTCCTGTATTACCTTATTCACAGGCCCACACTGCCATGACCACACATGTACATAGAAGGGGTAGCACTTTAGCTCCTATTAAGGTGACTACAGGTGGGTTTTTTGTCAGTTTCAGTCACCAGTAAAAACACACAACTCTCAAAGCACCCATCTGTATCACACGGCTTCTTCTGGAGGATTTCTTTCTCCAGGAAGGTAAGAACAAAGGTGTGTGTAGGTGTGTGCACAAGTATGAGAAACATCAGGGATATATTTTATTGCAACACCTTGAATTGTCAACCTAACAACTCCTGTAAATTCAAACAAAAAGTGGAGTATTATAGTGAGGGACATGAAAAATTATTTCATCACTGGATTAAAAAAAAATTTTAAAGTTTCACTGACATTTTTGAAAGCAGCAACTGTTGTTATACTGAAACACTGCAACTGAATTGGAGATGGCCAAATCTTAGAAGGGCAAATCATTAAAAAGAAGGAGTTTCAATAAAACTTAGGACATGTGTTTAGAGAAAGCATGAGGACTTGAAACACTTCTCTCCCCTTCCCTTTGGTTTTACCGAACAAATAGAAATAGGTATTTTAATACCTCTGAAAATCAGATTTCACATGGCCTGTAAAGGCCACATGCAGGCCTATAAAATAATTTCATAGTAAGTAAGCCTCAAAACCAGAAATAACCAGTAAAACTTAGTTTTTGTGGTAGCATTTTGGGTGAAAAAAAATCTGTTTCACATTTTACAAGGGCATGTAGTGATAGGAGGAATGACTTTAAAGTGAAAGACTATTCATTTATATTAGATGTAGGAAAGTTAGTTTTTTACAATTAGGGTGGCAAAACACAGGCACAGCAGAGAGGTGGTACATGCCCAATCTCTGGAAATATTGCAGGTCAGGTTGGGAGGGGCTCTAAGCAATCTGATCTAATTGAATGTCCCTCTTTATTGCAGGAGTGATGACTAGATGATCTGAAAGCAAAATATTAATTTTTGGTCCAAATTTTACATTCTAATGAACGCCTACACAGCATTACAATTCTGTAGGTGGCAAGGGGGCCATATTCATATATAGGAGCACAAAACCAGTAACTAATTTTTACTTACTGCTTGGCAAACGCTGGCATTCCTGGTTTGAGTTATGCCTCCAATAAACACCACACATGTCAGGAAAATATGAAAGCTCAAGTTAACTAACATATGCCAGCTTTTAACACTGATCCTGATCACGCTGTTAAAAGAAACAAATTAGACAATATAAAACACAGCTACATTACTGTTTTCAGAAACTAGCAAGATATTCTTGTGATAAACAACATATAATTCCAGTTAATGATTGCTTGACTACCACATACTTTCTAATCAAATACAATCTCTGGACTTTATCACAAGAAATTAAAACACCCTCTCATTGCCAGTTTTATACATCTATTTGCGGCCTGATTTAAAAATTTTAGAATTCGAGCTTTCACATCAACAGAAATGTAAAAGGCTGAACAGTTTGTTAAATTCTACCATTATTCTTGAATGGCCTCTTCTTACATCATGAAGCAAAATGAAGAATAAAAGGAAAGACATGGTTATGAGAGCTAAATTATCATACTCAAGAAAGATGTTTGCATCAACAAATTTTATAGGGAACAAACACTGAAAGTATATTACTATATCATACTCTAATAAAATTGAAAAGATAGTCCTAAGCATGATGAAACTAATTTTTAGTCTGGTAATTCTGATTCCTACCTGTGATGGTACATGTAACTGACCATGATCATCAACAGGCACATCAGCAAAACCATGGCAGTGGCATAAATGACTGGGTGCAGAAGATCAGCTGGCTGTGTATATAACTCAGCTCCAGTCAAGTCCTGACAACAAAAACAAAAATAACATTAGTCCACTGTATCTCTTTTTTGAGGAGGAATGACAAAGGGAACACAAGAAGTAAGAGACACCTTCTAGATGAAATGTCTTCCTTTCCACCCGCCCCAAAACAATTCTCCAATTATTTATTTGTTATTTCTGGGTTTCTTCTGCAATTATCTGCTATTCTGGATGACCTTTTTAAATGCAGTCATAATTCTTATAGAACAGTTCAACTTCATATATTCTTGAAGATATAGAGAGGTCAGCAGCTTATAGAAACACACCATTTTCTTCATCTTAAAATACCTGTACGTACAGATGTGGAATAACTGTGTGTTTCAATTTGATTATCTTCTTTAACAACCCAAAGAACATTACAGAAAGTGCCCTCAGCAGGTCTGTACACGACGTTATAGACTGGGGGGACCAATGAGCAGACTGGAGGATAATTGGAGGGATGTTGGTTAGACAGAGAAATGGGTTGACAAAACATCACAAAATTTAGGGAAGGAAAAGGTTAAAAGATGTGCATCTGGGATGGAACAACCCCATGCACATAGAAGTAGAGGCTGGGCATTGGACTGATGAGAAAACAGCCTGAGTTAGTAGTAGACAAAAGCTGACCACAAGTCAGCAGTGTCACCTGTAGCCCAAGGCCACACTGCTGTGTGAGCACTGGCACAGCAAATGGGTGAGCTGAGCACTGGAGACCACCCTGCAGAACTCTCAATCTGAGGTTCCCCAGCACAAGAAAGACACTGACATACTAGATGAAGCAAGTCTAACAGATCACCAGGATGATTAGCAGGCTGAAGCATACAATGTCTGAGGCTGAAGAAGATGTCTTTTATATTTAAGAAGAAAAGGGAGAAATCTCATTACTACATTGGACTACCTCCTGGGATAGTATAAACAAGACCAAGTCAAACTCTTTCAAACTCTTCTTGGAGCTGAACCATCCACTGATGAAAAGAAACTGACAATATCAGCAACATGGGAAATTCTGACTAGATACAGGAGAAAAATTCTGAAGTGGTCACATACTGCCCAGGGAGACTGTGTCCATGGAGATACTCAAAGCTTGACTGAATATGACCTGGAGCAGCAAGATTTGACTTTGAAGACAGTCAAACTTTGAGCAGGTTAACTGGAACAAATGGCACCAGATGTTCCTAGCAGACTGTTATTCTATGATTACTGTTTGACCAGAATAGACAGTTGATAACTCTAAGAGAATTCAACAGCCCTACAGCGTGAATTAAATTTTCTGAATCCACCCTGGAATGACACTTTCATTTACCCAAAAGAAGAAATAATTCTGTTTGGAAGCAGTTACAATTTACTAGAGCTGCAGGAGTGGGGAGGGGACACAGACATGACAAGACAATTGAAAAAAACATGTAGTTCCTTCCAGCACAAAATACAGTAAATTTACTTAACTATGGTTAATGAAAAAAGTCTATTAAAAATCTTTTTTTGGAATGGACAGGATACAGGAAAGTCTCTCTCCTATAATTCTGAGTGAGTCACTCTTAAATCTCTGGAGCTGACAAAGTTCAAAAGTGTCCTGGGGAAAAGGAGAAAAAACTTGGCATTCAGAAAGAACAGTAAAAGATTAGGAAGAAGTTTCAGTCTGTTTTGAGAAAAATCCATGACATTTTTAAGCTTAAGATGGGTAATCTGATTTTATTGACAGGAAAAGTGTTTTTGAATTGAGGCTCACAATTAAATTAGAGTCAACAGACTCTTCACCATATCTTCAATTGTTCTTCCATCAGAATATAAATTCGTTATTCCTAACTAACTCAACAACCTCATTTCAAACTAATTTAATCATGTTGTCAGTTTGATTCTTATCTATTTGGTTTTCTTTGGCACCTGGAAAAGTCATAAGATATTATGCCTCAGGCAGACAGTGTCATCTGATTTCAACACTACCCATGGCCTGGCTGTTATGCAGCTGGGGATCCCTGGGAACTCACTGCTGTTACAAGCATGAGCAAATGTTTTGTCACACCTGGCCCGTGAGTACCAGGCAATAGAAACTGTAGGACAATTCTGGCTGCTGCGTCCATGTCGCTGTTGAGAAGGACACGACACACTCTGCCCCGGGGAACAAGCAAAAGCCCTCTTTATTACTACACAGCTTCTTTTACACAGTTTCTTATCCATATACATAGTTTTAAAGCATAACAAACATAATTCAACCAATCACCACACACTACTATGTGAACACAGGACAGTTCCACAGCATGTTTTTCAACTCCTAATTCAGCTATGTCTCTTTCCCACGGTCCTTCTCTAGCCAATGTAACAGGCCTGAGCCATGACTTTACAAAGGCAACAAGGCCTTCATTTTATAAGGCTTTACCTATATGCCACACTTCCAGACTGGTGTCAGGTTACAAGATGTCATGTATGTACTGGTATGAATTTCAAGAACAAGAGCTACAAAACCACAAGATTTACAATAATCTTTTAAAACATCAGAGAAAACTCAGTATGCCTTGCCTAGATAGCCAAGGCCTTGACACAATAACCAACAGAATAAGTCAATAGAATTCTTATGTGTTGCACTGACATTTTTCTTCAGACCTAACAGAAGGAGTGACAGGAGCTAATAATGTTATTTCCGAGCTAAACTGGTCCTAAATAATTATTAAGTAAAAAAGAAAAGAATGACAGTACAATAACAGTAGAGATGACATTAAGAATACTGGGGGGTTTAGAGTCAATTAGCAGAGCTCTATTGCTAGGTTTTTTTCCTCTGTTCAGCCTGTAATAATGAGTTTTCAGCTGAGCCTCCTGCTTGTCTCTTCTATTATTAAACAATGGTGAAGATAATTTCTAGATAAATACAAAGTTTTACAAGTGCATCTACCTAAATCAGTAAATCTGAAAACCAGGCACTAAGTGATGTGTTTCCTTATCAGAGGACTTTACATTATGTTCTGAAATGTATGAAGAGGGTCAGTACATTACAAATTACTTTTTTCTACACATACACATCCTAAAGTAAAGTACATTAAAATAGAGTGGAATAGCTCTGGTTAAGTCATTCACTATCCAGGCAGGAAGATGAACCACCATGTTCAGGTCCCTCCTGCCACTGCTGTTACATGTTATTTGATGTTAACGACAACTGCTGGATTAAAGAGTAAACTTCTAAAACTGAACCCAAAAGAACTTCCTCTGAGCCCGAGACCAGAACCCAGAATTTCACAACATGATGGGAGTCTAGAAGGGAAATAGACTACTATGGCTTTTTTGGTTAACATATGGACAGGCATTACGAAAACCCTTTTTAGCAGCCACTTAGACATCCACAGCTTCTGCAGTGTATTATCTGTGTGCAAAGAACATGCATCAGATAACAGTTATTCTGTGCCCCTCCACCTACCCCCTCCTCTCCAGTCTCTACAGCCTAAAATTTTGGAAAGTAGCTAAACATTTAAGGAATATCAGTTTTGAGCAAGTACACAATGAGAGCTACTGACAGAAAAGGAAGAAAACTGCCCCTTTCTCAAACTTCCTTGGTTTCTGATTGTCAACAGTTCTCTCCATAATTCACAAGAAGATATTCATACAATCTTACCATGTATTAATTCAGAAATAAGTCTTTATGGAAGTAGATTGAACATGCTTTTCATTTTTCTTCCTCCATGTGACAGAAATGTGGCCAATTTAAAGCATAACCTCTCTTTACATGCATATTACACATACAAATGAAGTTTAATTCTATTTTACAAAATGCTGTTAAATTTTAGGAAAGGACTATATATTTTAAAAATATCAAAGAAAGGAACTATATGATTGCAAAAGTTTAAAATAATTTAAAACGGTACTCTCAAAGGTAAAGTGAGAAGTTGCTCTCTTTGAGGTCTTTTAAAAAGCTTGTCAAAAAAAAAGCTTGTAAATCAATTTTATTTATGTTTAGCTTGGTAATTACCATTTAATTCTCTTCAGAGGAAGATTTTTGAAAATCTGAGTTGCTAAAGAAAAGTATCAACTTCTAATCCACTGATCATCACAAAGGAGCCCTCTTTCTTCCATGTATGATTACATAAAAACATATATTTAATTCCACACAGAATACATAAACTACCACAAAACCCATATCAAATTTACATTTAACAATATTTCCTAAACCTTGTAATATTTCACTCAGCTTCCTACTAATCCACCCTAAATATATATCAGATTTTATCACTTAGCATCTGTGGTGACTTCTGATGAGCAGGGTAGCAGTCACCATCTATAAAAAGGGAAGCTTCCCAGATCAAATTCTGAAATTAAGAGTTCTGAGAACAGACAAAGAGGAAATTCAGCTTCACATCTGAGGAGCATTAAAACAAAGTGTCTCTATCACTGTATTTCAGAACTGGTTAACCATTTTATTGATACCAATATGTTTAAACTAGAGTTTAGGTACTATTTTTCAGTAGCATTTCAAAAATATTTTTCATAGTTACTAATTGTTTTGGTTTTTTTCTGTTTCCACTGACGTCTTCTGGTAACAGCCCGATGTACTAGTGAATTAACAGTAAATTTGGAATGTAATAGCTGTCTTTGATTATGGATCACAGAAAAAAAACCTCGGAAAACATTCCTGATCAACTGACAAGGTCAACAAATCTAATCTAACACAGAGAAAATAGTTTAAAATAGAGCAGTAACAACTGAAGAAAATCTGTCATTATTAGACTAAGGTCATAAAAGCCAATTTGATTAAGTAACTCATTAAAATGTCTTCCTATAATATAGTACTTTGCATAGGAAAATTCATTTGTTTCTAGTATATCCAGTTGATTATTAATTATTTATTATGCAATTAATTACACTTTGATAGATTTCCACTTAAAACCTCATCTTACCTCAACATTTACATCTACGAAATCAAGAACTAAAGATCTATTTATCATGTCTAGTTTTATGTGAAATGGAGTGTGGGAATGCTTGTTTTCCTTAACACAAGAAAAAACAGAACAGAATAGTATCTTGAAACATTTTTAAGTTCCAGAAAGAAACCAAATTTGTAAGTGTCGTACCATTAAAACAGCGTAGTTGCTGAGGGAGTAGCACTGAATGGTTGTAATATTTTCATCAGACAGAAGGATGCGACAACCATCAGATTTCCATCCCCCTTGTCCATTCAGGAGATCGAAGTCCCACTGAGCTGCAACAGCATCTGCTCCATGTGCGATCCGCCGCAGCGTCACGTTGATAGGAACGTGGTGACTGGCTACGTTTAAACCATCTGTTACAAAGCAAAAGTATTTGCACATCAATTTCTCATCGTGTCACACGTTACATGCTAAAACCTCCAAATCAAAACATGGGAGTCAAAAATGTTTACTAAAGATCATAAAAAAGTAGTAATAAAACAAACCTATCTTGGTAAGAATAACTGGAGTTACAACTGTACGACGTTTCCCATCATCAGCCAGATTTGTTGAATTTCCTGTTGCTGGGAAAAGCTTTCCATTGCGAAATGCAATAAGCTGAAGCTTGTAGACAGATTCATCTGCTGGTCTGATTTCTCTTTTTTGTTTTTGGGTGAAAAGGGAAGCTGGCAACTGGATAGAAGCCTCTACAATTGTGTTCTAGAAACAAACAGATTTTTAAAGTTACAAAGAGAAAATTGTATTCTTTACAGAGATTAAATTAGCAACTCCTCTATATGTACAGAGTCAGAGATGGATGCATTTAGCAGAGTATGTATCGCGACCAACCTACTTGACAATGTTCCCAAGTAATCCAGGCTAAAATAGCTTAATCAGATTATTAAAGTCTTAAAACATTTTTTAAAAGAAAAAAAAAGTTAACTTTCTGCAGTTACCTTACTTATTACAGAGAGCAAAGTTAAAAGTTGGTATCAATAAAGTATTAGTAGAGCTTTTCCAGATTAGACTATGAGGAACTGGAAGCAGCAACCCAATACAAGCAGACAGAGAAATGCTGCAATTGTGCACTAGTACCATTCAAAACAAAATGCTGTGTACCAACAGGGTGGTTTTACTTGTATATAAATAACACTTGAGTGAGAAGCATGCATATAATTTCATTGAATTACGTAAGTATAACTTGTAATATACATCCTTTAGTGACACTCAAGCAAATTAAGTCTAAGAACAAACTGGTAAGTTGGGGAATATAACTAAAAAAATGCTTCTATGGAAAACGAGGAAGTGTTTCCATTTTATACACACCCACATACAGAAGTAATATATGTGTGTGTGCATGTGTGTATGCACATGTGCACACAAAATTAACTTCTCAGGTCTATCTTCCATTTCATATTTAATTGCAGTATTACTCTGAGCAGAATATTTCACATTTTTAAGGAGACTGCCAATATCTGATTTAATATATAGCAAAGGTGAACATGAAGAAAAATAAAGATGTAGCATTACAAACTAGGAAGTATCTCAATTTCAATACTTATGAAAAGGTCTGAAAAGATCTTTCAATTTAAGAAGTTACAATGAAGAAAATCACATCTACTTATTAAAAGTTGTGTCCATTAAAACAACTATTTTATAAGCTTTATTATCCTTTATCCCTTTAAGTCTTCTCACAGACATTTTGGATTGCACAAAAATGTTAATTTAACCTTAGAAATTAATAACAATAAACTTGCTTGCCAAGTTATTAATATATGTTACTACAATGTCAGTAGGGAAATAAAGAGCATGCCACCTTTAAAGCCAGACTTGACAGTGTATTTGAAACGTTGCACTTAAAGCTTAATTGTTTATCCAGGTTTCCATCTGGATCTCTTCTCCCATAATCACTGAGTCCTGTACGGTCTGATGTAGCCACTTTCTGAAATACGGTGCAAGTCATCCCAGTGAAACCAGCAGCCTTTATTACATAGGCCTCAAGAGCGATATTTGGAGAATACTGTGACGACAAAGATCAAACACGAAATGATTTTACACACCACAGACAGGATAATAAATAACCTTAAGGGGATTCTCTGCCTTCACAGAAAAAAGCATCCAGTAAACCATTTCAGTTTATCTGGTAGGTATAAATCTTTTGACAGTATTGCTCTTCTCCCTACAGAAACAGTAGGCATTTCAGATAATGCCAGCATCTATTAAGAAAAATAAAAAGCTACTTGAACTAAAAAGTGAGAAAAACCTCTTCTAAATAAATGAATGAATTCATACTTACAGTAGAATAAACTTGAGCTCCATTTGCAAGCCGATACATAGCAATTTTCTGCAGACACTGTACAATTCTGGTGCAAGCCTTAGCTTCCCTTTGTGCCATCCACAGAACACGTTCATCAGCCAACATAATATTGCTTGCTATGTCCACCATGACGTCGCCAAGCTAACATGGAAGAGAAGTACGACTCTTTTATAGGTATGAAAGCATTCAACAGGCAGGTCATTATCAGAAAATACAAAATGACTTGGCAGCACAAAAAGCACAAGGAAATGGCTTGCTCCTATTTCAATTATCATCTCGTCACGTTGAGATACTGGAATACTTCAACTCTGACATTTACCCCCATCGAAGAAAAATGTTATGCCAATTTGATACGTCTGTTTATATTGTACTCAGGAAAAAACCCATGATAAATATTTTATGAAAAGGAAGGGGTGCAATACTCCACTTTATGAATATTTTCCACTGTACTAACTGCTTAAGAGGATTACTTACAATCAACATGAAAACTAAGATAAACTATAAATCAACAATAATACAGCTTGCATGTATGATAGAAGATAATAAGAAAACAGGAAAACAGGCAAAAATTAGCATAAATCCCTTCATTTTGCTTCCTTCTGGCAAGTCAAACTTTTTTTTATTGCTTTCTTGCTTGCCTTCAAATTTGCATGACCTGTTTTAGGTCACAGGTTTACATGAGAGAGACAGCAAATACGCAGAGGTACCAGTGCTGCTTTAAAACCACCAATTACTTGTTTTAAGTGCACAGTCCTCACCCTGCCTTCTGTATGAAAAACAAATGCAAACTATAAAGGGAACTTATTTATTTAGATCACTCTACCAAAATTAATGAGCACCTATATTGACAACATTGACCTACACCAGATTTTCACAACATTTAAGGAGTAGTGACAAATACTGCACCAAAAGCAAAGGTGAGTATAATTTTTAGTTGAATTGACTGCAATGCAATTCACAGTGCCTAAATTTAGGGACTGGAATTTTCTGCTTGAAGAGTGACAGCGTAGGGTGTGGAAGATATCTCCTTTACTATCTAGGCTTCCCAAATTTTTTTTCAGAATATTATTAATAGGGAGAGAAGACAATAATTTGCTCTTCTTTTTTTAAATTGTTACATTTTAAGGCAAGAATTAGAGTATAAAAATATTCACGATTTTGAGAACTGGCTCTTTTAGGAACAAAAGTTACAATCAGTAAAAATTCGTTAACAACTAATACAGAGCCTTAAGTAGCACTTGCAGGCTACAGTCCTTTCATTAAATCTTCATCAACAAAAGTAAATTAATTGAAGGTGTTTCTCATGACTTACTACTACTTGAGAAATGGTAAAAAGTTTACACATCAACAAACAATGATTTTAGAAGAAACCAGCAGTGTTAATATCCTCAACTCGCAGAATTCAAGTTGCTTCATACTTTAAAAATATACTACACATGATTCTTTCTCCTAATTATCAAGGTATGAACAAGTTTTTCCAGCTGCATTCAATCTGCTAAGAACTTCCTGAACATTTGTCTTGTTTCTTCTGATTTGAAAGAGCTATTAAATGAACCTGTTTATTATTTATTGTACTAATCTTTCAGAATAGCCAGTTTAGCACAAACTAAGGAATGAGTAAGAAGATGATGTGAGTGAATGAGTATGAGTAACAGTGTCAAGAACAAGTTCATAGAGTAATAACCTGAACAACTGAGAAATCAGCCTTATTAATAGCTACTAAATTTTTTCCTGAAATTGTTCTCATGTTCCTTAAATATATCCGCAAATCACAGGCTGGCTTCAAATCAAACCCATTGAGAAAAAAACCCATTGTCTAAGATGAAAATCCTCCAAGGAGTTCTGCAAAGGATGTAGAACCAGCATTTATGGTTTGCTGGGCATTGGATAGGGAAAATTTGGCTTTTTTTTTTTTCCAAGAGTTTAAACTCGAGGCTTTGTGGTCTCCAACTTCCCAACATGCACTGTACAGTGAGATCAATATAACCTCTGTTCAGCAGTGAAACAGAGAGTTTCTACCCACTGGTGGGACTATTCAACTACTTGCATTTTTCTCCCCAACAATGAGCACTCTCTAAGATTTTGTTTCAATGTCTTATGTTATAACCTGCAAGACAGAGGAGTACTGAAAACCTTACAGATATGGCTCAATATTGAATAAAGACAGCCTATCATGGTGGAAGGGGAGAAGATAAGTCTTGTTTTATTCATTATTGAGAGGATCTCTGAGGTTTTCATTATTTGTGCTTTTAGATAAGAACATAGCAATGAAAACCTGTGTGACCCTCTCCATATTAAATAAAAACAGACTTACTGTACCTATCTCCCTGCTCCAGTGCTGACCAGAGGTGTTACTCACATTACAGGTCCAGTGAATGCTGGATCATCTCAGCGCGAATGCAAAGTCTGTGACCATGGGTCAGCAACCTCAGGGACCTACTAAACAAACAAAAACATGGAATAGAATCTGACAATCCACTAACTCAGTGCCTGCATCTAATGTTGGGAAGATTTCACTGCTCAGAATACTTAAGGACAAACACTTTGATTATCTTAAAAGTGATGACAAATTATCCAGTTACCTCTTTATATTTTTCAGCAAATCTTCCAAATTTCTCTATCATTTCAGCCACAAAAATAACATCCATTTTATCAGAAAAATTTGCTGCTTCAACAGTGTAAGCCAAGAGCTGTCTTGCTGTTGCCACTGCATTAGTAAGGTTGAGCGGCATCTACATAGAAAACAAACACAAGCATTTGAAAAAGTACAAGATAGAGACAACACTTCATCGATTAATAAATAAGCATTCATCCAAACAGGAGAGCAATTCCCGCAGGATTCACAGTGTTTTGAGTAGCTAAGGATCACCAACTTATCTGTAAGCAAAAACACTTCCTACAAGCCAGAGAACTACTGTTTGCACTGGCAGCCAGCAACTAGGTTTTGTGCTGCTGTCCTAGAAGGGAGAGAACCAAAAAAAGAGAAAACCCCCACGAAACAGTACTGTCAACTGCTTATTTTCATTTTCACCAAAGCCAAGGCATGACAACACAAAGCTCTTTAAATATGGCATTTTATAGCAAGAGAAGCTGAAACCAATTTCAACACCCCACTGCCACAGCATTCACTCTCAATTCTGTAATTACAGGAAGCATTTGGAATGGCATACACACAAAAAAATAAGACAGATCTCTCTATGACAAAGGTCATGATTTCACTCCTGAAACAAACCCCATGCTGGAAAATTCTTCACTAAATAATACACAACATCAACATGCCTGAGCTAGCAGGGACTAAAAATGGAAAATTTTACGTAGTAGAGTGGAAAGCTGTGCAAATGTTATCAGCTCACGTTCAGATGCTGTTTATCCATGATCATCCAAACTAGAGAGGCTCTCTCTGGTTTTTGGTGTGGAGATACCTAGTCTGCCCTACTGAATTTGAAAAGTGCTACATAAGCACAACTATGTATTTGTCCTTGCCAGTCTTAGCACTTGTACATAAATTTCAACGTGACTAATGGAAGTTAATTTTTTGTTAATATGCTAAAAATCATGCATTAAAAGTGCAAAAAAGTTCAAAGTCAAAACACACTGAACAAAGTCATAACACTGAACGAAGTCAAATTTCAAATTCAGATACTCTGTATAATTTTTCTGGACTTTTATAATTAATTTCTTTTCACTAAAACTGCACCTGCTCAATATAGAAACAAGAACAGTGGAATATGAATGCTCTTGTAGATCATTAAAAAGATTTTATTTTACATGGGACCCTTGATTTAAAATGTTTGGCGAAGCTCTGATGTTCAAAACAGCTCAACTACCTTTGTTCAAAGCCTACAAACATGCTTGTAATATGATTACATTTAAACATTACTCTCAGAGACAAAAAAAATTGTGTGCAGAATACTGCTAAAAATTCCAGACGTACCACTCATAAAAAGAAGGCAACTTTCATAAGTAAAAACAACTCCTACACCCAAAACACCCTTCCTTTAAAAAAAAAAAAATTAAACCTTTATTTCAGCATAGAATACCAGTTTACGTGTATTTTTAAGCAGGTAATAGTAAGTTATCTGCTTTGCACATGATAATTATTCTTTTGCCTTTCTGAAGATACCAGTCTGATGCTTACATTTTGAACTTCCTAACACAAAGTTGGCAACATTTTTCCACAATCTGAAAAAAAAAGTCAGCTAACCAAAAGCAGTAATAACAAGCTTAAGTTATCTAGGCTCTTGAGCAGCTGGGCTACAGTACACAGCCAAAATGGCATTGAGTTGTCACAGGCCTTGCAGAAAAATGTA
Organism: Vireo altiloquus; assembly: GCA_013396875.1. Classification (NCBI taxonomy): domain Eukaryota; kingdom Metazoa; phylum Chordata; class Aves; order Passeriformes; family Vireonidae; genus Vireo; species Vireo altiloquus. The sequence goes on from VZRF01002162.1 coordinate 163,098, forward strand.
AATTCCCAGGTGAGAAAAAAGCAAACCAGCAGCATCAAAGCTTTATTTAAGCTAATACTCTTACCTTTCTGTGTCCCAGAAAAGGACAAAGAGATCCCTAGCATCATCTCTCACCTGTTAACCAGTTATTAAGAAAGAACACTCTTCATTTGAGCCCTCAAATCTGTTTCATGGGATAAAGTCATGGCATTCACTTGTAGTGCCAGGAATACAAAGCAGTTAAGCAGAATAGTTATGTCAACCTCTAAGTTTATCTTGGGCCAGAACAGCCATTCCTTTGTTTCCTTCTCACCCACCCCTGCCATCTTTGTTAGCCCAGTGCCCAGGGGTCCTCAGGGAACCAGAGGAGGGAAACAAAAAGCTTTGTCTGCATTAGGAAGTACCTGAAGACAGAGGGAGCAAGTCAGCAACAACCCATCTACACAATATGCAGTACAAGTCTTTTGCCTCAAAATGGAGTTAGCCCAAGCAATCGGACATCAAGATTTCACTGTATGTATAAATCTAAGACATCCCAAGGGGAAAATACCTGTTAAGATCTGATCGTCCCACTTGGGGGCTGAGGTACTTCAGATCAGTAGTGTGAAGTTTTCCCTAAAAGAATGTGAGATGAACTGAAACACTCCAAATCCACCCAACATGGAGAAATCCTACCCTGGGGCTCAGACAAGCACCACAGCCCTATGTTAAACATAAGTGGTGCTACCAACATCATCAACTTCAGTGATCAAGCATTATTATTAAAAAACAAGCAAAAAACCAACCACCAAACAAACTCCAAAACATCACACCAAAAACAACCTCATACGTCCATAGTTTCACCTGTTGCATCTGTATTAGTGATCTGATCGCATGTGCTGGAAAACAAGCTTAAACCAGAAGTTCAAAGCTTTATGGAGTAATTTACAACACACCACCTACACAGACAAGGTTGGGTATATCACTGCAGAACAGTGTTAGTGGAAGTGTCCATTAACTAGATGAACCTCAAAAGGAACTTGGACTGAAAAATTTTTGCTCATAACCACAATTTAAATTCTAGATTCTCTTGGATCCTGAGTGCTACCAGATAAAGAAGCCTAGCTAATACTCACTACTTTCACTAGTTAACTCTTATCAGTCACTTCGAATATATCAAAGGTTTACAGCAACAAAGGCAGAGCAGAGTTCAACTACTCTCTGTTATTATAATGAAAAGAGCTGTTCTCCATTACAGATTAAGCCTGCCTTGTTTCTTTAATAGCATGTGGGCAGGGCATCCAGCTGACAAAATAATCATGACACTCTCTTATGTTTTAGACAACCACTCTCTTTATCAACCACTCTCTTATGCTTCAGACAAGTACAAAGAATAAAATTTTCCTTGCACTTTCAACCTAGGGACACTCAACAGACACTAAACCAAGCTTTTAACCTAAACCTACAAGTTCCAGTATTGTACTCAGAGGCATGTGTCCATCATAACCTATCTAGACCATCAGTATTTACAGCTTAAAAAAGATGAGGGGTCTTCTGAGTTTTTATTTTCATTAATTAGATTTTCATAATTTGATTTTACAGAAATGCACGAATTACCTGATTGAACATAAAAAGAACTCGAGTCACATCATTTGCATACTGGCACCTGGAGTAGTCCTCGTCTGCCCAGTACCCTCCCCTGTCGCATCTGCGCCAGGCTCTTCTCTCATCTTGTGAGTTGCCAGGATATATCCCACTGCCAGCAGAATAACGTGTGCACAGCAGGTATGCAGTGATGCCTGCCAATGTTCTGGGCCACCTGGGGAGTCAAAAGGAAAAAAAAACCCTCACATTTAGACAAATTTACATGACAAGTAAATAAAAGGATTAAGCACTACAACATGAAATAAAGTGACACTCAAAACTAAGCATCTCTAAACTATTTAAAGGGCCACCTTGGCTCATCTTCAGTATTTTCAAGCTGTTCATATTTGTGTCTATTAACGAAATGAGTTCTAATGCTAGCATGCTTTTTTTTTAATTCTTTCATGAAGTTTCAGGTGGAGAGGTGCTTATAAAATAACTAAAAACAGTTCATAATTTTTTGATAAAAAACCTTGCCTGCTTCATGAAGAATTCCGTTAACACTATAAAAACAAGTCGATACTTGCTTCCTGCCTGTCCTCTACACACGTGTCAATATAATCCGCGAACAAGTGCATCCATATTCATACCAAATTGCAGATATGAACATAAGACTACATTTGCAGTATTCAAGAAACAGTAGAAGCAGTAGTACAACCACTTTGACTAGTTTTGCAAACAAAATACCAAAGAGAAATTAATGGGAAAAACATCGTTCATAATGTCAAGAAAGAAGAAAATAATTCCTTTCACTTAAGATATATCAAACTATGCCCTTCTTAAGAAAACTCCTAATGGTCTCTCCAGTTTCTCCTCTAATTTTACTGCATGTTTTCTGTAAAACAAACACAGATTAAAAAATAAAAATTACAGTATATAAATTGCAATACATCTTTAACGCACTGATCATTCCTTAGAGCAGAACTGATTCAAGGAAAAAAAATAAGAACAGAAGGAAACCATGCCTGAATTAAGATGCAATGCTGAGCAGACAGAAGGGACAAGGACAACGAATGGCAGGCAGTCTGCCTGTCCCTGCTTCTACCCTGTTATATGCATAAACACTATTTTACCATTCAGATCACTAATTCTTAAATTTTAGAAGTAAAAAGCATACATACCTAAATTGCAGATTGCTAAGTATCTCAAATTTAACAATCCAACATAAAAGGTTTAACTAAAACTGAGAGCAAGTGAGCTTCATTGGATCATTCCAGGCTTTCTGTATGACATCATTATGTCAAGCTCCTTCAACAGCCTTAAGAGCTAACATAGTTTTTCTAAATTTTAAGTATTTCAAAGGGCCTTGTACAAAGCCATTCTGTCCAAAAATTAGAAGTGGTTGAAAAAAAAATTTTGGTGGATTACATTGTGATTTAAAGTTTGCTTTTATATCTAGAGTGCATTTTAGTAAATAGTCATTTATTCACTAGTATCATCTAAATTAAGAAATGCAAAGAACATATTGATATTTGGGAAAAAAAATTCTGTGTTTGCAGGAAGATGAAGTAAACACCTTTGAAGGAGGTTCCATTTCCAGGAATTAAAAAATTTAAGTAATGTTGCCAAGACAGAGAACTGAAGAAATCAGCACCATTTACTCTCCTTATCCATCAGTTAAGTAACCCCTCTTACTGAAGACAGTAGAATTTACGATTTCTCTTCCTGAGAGAAGAGAATTAACTCCAGGAATGGACCAATGCAAAAGGCTAGACTTCTAAATTATATTAAGTGATAGAAGATATTAACCTTTTAGTGTATACTGGAAGTCTTCTCTACCTTAAATTCCCATTTATTCCAAATCAGCTCCAACAGACCAATTGTAACATATTCAGTAATGGAAGAAAGATACTTAGTTCAGGCCATTTTTACCATTACTTAATTTTGGGCAAGAAGCAACAAAAGGTAGTTGCTGGTGGCATCCCTATATTGCACAGGTCATTGCAACAATCACAGAAGAATTCTAAGTCAGTAAGAGAACTAATGGAAAAGACTAAATGATAAATACAACAAACTAAACTAGGAAACAAGGACTTAAATTTAACTACCTTTTATAGCAGCTTTGGCATTAAAGATCAGTTCTCTATATTGTAGTGATGTAATTTCTTTAAGAAATGGAGACTTGTTATTATAACCATTACCAGAGTATCTGAATACTAGAAGTGATAGAAGATTATTTAGGTATCCAGCAGAGCTTCATCCAGCCCAGCAAATACGCATTCACAGACAGTAAGAGCCTCAGAAGCCACCTCAAGTAATTACAAGAAGTGTCACCATCAACCAATACCAGAAAGGAAAACTTATAACAGATTCGGTATTTTTGGAGGCAGTTAAAAGAAAGAAGAAAAAAAATTTAAAATCATTAGCACAGATTTTAAATGCCTGGAATCATACTGAGGTATTTTAGAGAATGTAAATTAATTAAAAGAGCGAGTATAGATTCTGCAACGGTAACATAAGTTTCTTACCATCTTTTTAACTGTGAAGGAGAAGGCAAAAGAAAGGACAAAAATCTTCCTCAGAAAAGAATACTACAGCATTGTTGTGAATTGCCACAATTCCATCAGTAACCTTAGTGCAGTGTTACATGCACCTCAGCAAGCTAACAAAACATCAGACTGCAACACGTCTGGCCAACTCTGCTCATGGTGACAGCAAGTTATGCATCTGCTGGAAAGGGAGGGAGGGACACTCACATACAACACAGGCACACTTATGTAAGTCTCTGAAATGTCAGAAGGGACAAATTGAAATAAACTCTTATTCAACAAAGACTGAAAAACAAGTACAAAGACAAAATACTTCTGTGCTCCCAATTTTTATGTATTTATAATAAGCTCTCACAGAATGAAGCCAAAAAAGAAAACAGGCAGACGAGGACAACTAATAAATCAACTGGCACAGCTGTTAGAAGACATGCAGGCCCAAAAATACCTTGCATAATACACCCAAACCTCCACTTCTAGAATGTAGTCAGGTTTCCAGAAACACTGCCACTGGAGTACCTAAACATCATTTCCAAAACCATTTATCAATGCTAAAATTTTTATATTAAGTTTCCACATCAAAGATGCCACTTTGAAAGGGGTATTTGTCTCTGTCTTTACAGACAGTTTTCTAAAAGCACTTTTTCAGTATTTTTCCAAAGCATTTTCAGTAAAAGTGTGGTCAGCTCAGTTTTTACTGAATGTATCACCTTACAGACTGAGTACCACATGATCTTGGAATAATTTAAATTCTGTGGTCCCGACAGAGGTTTTATGACACAACCTCCAAGACAAGTATTTTTACAGAAATATGGAACATGTTGTTCCTTTTCTCACTATTCACATCTAGTGCCAAAGAACGACAAAAAGAGAAAACAGAGTTTCTCTCTAGTTTCTCAAACTAGGACTCAAATGTAAAACAAGTTTTTCAGGAGAGCTTTAATTACTACACTTTTAAACAAGTATTATTTCTAAGCTATATATACATATATCTTCTAGAACTTCCGCAGCTGTCAAACAGAAAAAAGTGAGTTTCAGTGTTTAACACTACTTCAAAGGTTATTAGATTATCACAAGGTTATTTGCCTTTTCTCCCTCTTCTTATCTCCACTTTCCCTATTTTTATTACTCCTCTCTTTCATTATTGTCTTTTTATTGTCCCTGAGTTTACATTCATCTCCCTACACAGCATTTTATCATCTTTTGTCACGATCTTCTCAAAAGAATACAAGGAATGGCAGGTAGTCTTATAGGGTATGCTACCATTAGAACAAATTCAGACATGTACAGGAACATTTTACCGTTAAAAGTAATGTATTATTTGTACAGTGATTTAGAAAGCTTTCTACTAAACCAGACGTAAAAAGTGGGCAATTTAAAACTCAGTAGCTTTGTGCAATAATCACACATCACAATAAACAATACAAATGCAGAGTGCCATGAAGAGAAACGCTGTCGAGCAACAGTGTCCCTTATCCTCTTTCCTCTATCACACACAAAACCCTTTGTGTAGGTACATGTTTCTTTGCAGCCTACTGGTGAATGAGATAGGGGAACTGATTTTAGCTTTAACTACACTTCCCTTATTCCCTAGTTTTGCTAAATGAATGTTAAGTTGTACCACTCTCAGTCAAGAACTGTTTCCTCCCAATACCTACACGACATGAGCTGAAGAGGCATTCTCCAGTTTCCATGAAGCCAGAGAGGACACCCTTCCAACACGGTTCAAAAGGTGATTAATGACATTAAATTCTTACCATGCAAACAAAGGCTATGTAAGTTTGACTGTATTCTTAATTTCTTCTGAGTCTAAGCTTGAGTATCTTTCACAGTTTACCCAACTGCAAGCACAAGTGCAAATTTGGGCTGTATTAACACTTATTTCATTACTCTGTATAATTAGGTGCTCGAAATTTATCACACATACATAAGTGTAGACAGCTGTGTGGGAAAATACGGTTCATTTACGTTTAAGCACTTTCATTTCAGGGGAAAAGAAAAAGACAGACCATGAGATTACAAAAGAATCCTTTCTTTCATATATATTAATTCTGTTTTGAAAGCACTCATTTCTTTAAACGAACAGTAACTTTAAGTAAGTTTTATATAATAATTTAATTACCTTACACAGTCCAGTCTTTTTGCATTACATCTTAGTAATTCTCTAAATTCAGCATGATAATTACAGTTTTAAAATATATTACACCCCATGAGTAACAGTTTTCAAAAAGATAATTCTTTTATTTAAGAAAGAATTCTATCAACTACTGTTGAACACAACAGTTAAAGGACTTACTATTAGAAGTATTCTAATATTCAAACTGTATTTTCAATTTAATCATTAATTGTAAAATACTCAGGGACATTATCTAAGATTTTAGAACATCTAAATAAAAGAAAATAGATTCCATGATGAAGTTTTTGCCCAATCTTTACAAACTATGCTGAACTAATACGGAGTCAAAGACACTGAAGACCAACACCTCCTTTGTTACTCTTTGCTATCCCATCTCTGCAGGGATAAAAAAATCTAGATGCCAGTTTTGAAACACCTTCCAAGCTAAAATGACTAACCAGTTCCAACTAAAAAACCTATAAAATCAAATTCACCTAGGATCATTTACAGCCATCTGCTCAGAACCATTTTCTCACTAGTCAAAACCTTATTTCCATATGCTCTCAAAGGTGAAAAATTACTCTTTATTATTACTCTACCCAAGCTACAAGTGGAAGTCTGTTATAGTAAACCCAGACACAGTGAACTTTTTGATACGCTGAACATTTCCCGAAATCTTATTTCTTTCCACTGAATTCCAGAGGGGGTAAATCCTATTACATCCAACAGTCACTGAACAGCACAGGTTAATTTAATGGAAAACACTTTGAAATAAGCCTTTACCATCTGTTTTCACCTCTAATGGCAAATCAAAGAAGAACAATTCACACTTGCGTCATAAAAAAAAAAATGCATAAGTGATTTAAATAGATGTGTTCTTTGATGAATACAACCTGCATCTGTTTGACTTTCTTTGCCTTTTATCTAAAGCAGGAAGTTCTCCTTTTCTAATGTAATGCTTATCCCTGCAGTTGAAGCCACCACAGTGTAAAAAGAGGACATGCACAAAGTTACTTAAATAAATAATTCCTTACAATGTGAAATCTAAGTTCTTCAGTAATTCTACATTGCCTCTTTGCAGCAAGTGATCTTAACACTAGTTCCCTTACTAATAGTTCCTCATACTCACCCTTCTTGAATTGTCCAAGTGACAAACATAAAGGAGACCAGCTTGGAACTAATGTTCTCAACCAGGACTTTAAGTGAATTTTTGCTACAGCTGGAGCTCTTCTGCAACTGAAAGCTTGTTTTTCTCTGCCCCTAAAACCTCTGTCCCTGCAACATGGTTTAACTTACTTTTCATTTCTTAATATAAAAGATATATGTTCATATGTATACGAAGAAGATGACTTTAAAAACTCTAATGCACACAGGGAAAGGAGAAGTTTCTAACTGTAAACAAAAGACCAAGCAGAAGGCCAACACAGCCAAGCAGAATAAGGAAAGTGAAATGAGTGGATAAAAGCAGTTTATACAACATTAAGAAACCCTATGCACCATAGTGAACACAATGCTATTGCAGACACTAATTCTCAGTAGGAACTACTGCAGGGAGGTAAAACACAGAGTAGTCATAAAGGGAATTACCTTACATATAGAGAATCTATACAGAAGCTATCTGTTACAGCTGGCACCTCCAGGAGTAACGTGTTGTTAGAGTGACCAGCAGCAGAAAGATCAGAAAAGGGAAAACAGGTGAAGAGATAAGAACAAAAGATAAAATACTCTGCAACACCCAGCACAGTGGAATATCACAGCTATCACTACAGTCCCAACAATCATTAAAAGGAAGCAACACCATTCATATTGTTTACACTAATACTCACGGGGGGGAAAAAAGATCCAAACTATATTACATATTTCTTATATAGTGATTTTGTCATACAAAAGCTGAAGGCTTTTAAAAAGAGTGATAACCTGGCAGAAATCCCCGTGAGTATGTGGTCTAACTTGCTCTTACAAGTAATCTACAGAAGTTTAACTATTACAATAATTTCATTTATATATTTCAAATATCATAGCTTAGTTTCAGTATCTTTCAAGGATGTGTTACCAGCTAAAAGTTTAACATTTCATAGTATAATTTCATGCACTTCTGCCAACACATAGTAATTTAGAACAGTTAAAAATCTATTACACACCATTTACGAGCAAACATCCACACAGGTAGCTCTAAAGCATAAAATCTTAGTTAGAAGCAAAATTAAATGGACTTTTCTTTACTCTAAAAAACCTGAGGTTACTAACCTGAAATCCCCTTTATTGTTCACAACCCTCTCTGGAGGGCAGTACTGTGCAGAACTTTCTAACACCACAATGTCTACTGTCCTTGTGTTATTCCCACGTCGGGTTTGTACATGACAACCCCAGTTTCCTGTGGAGCCAGCCTGAATGTTTGAGATTGTCAGTGCGCTGGAAAGATAAAATAAACAAATAAAACCCAACAGTCTTGTAATAAAATTTATATAAGCTTTTACCAAAAGATGAATTAAATACAGAAAGACAATGGAAGGAACATCAAACTACATACAGCCATGAGTGATCTTATAAAACCAGAGCTATTTACATCGCAATGTACTGTAATTAACAGAGAACTATTTACTGTTCTTCACGCTCTCAATTTTGTCAAGGTAGGAAACAAACAGAACAGCCATAGGAAAAAGTCCCTAGACTTCAGAAAGAAGCGATGAAAAGTCCAAATTCCCCAAGTGCTGTCATTGCTATTCAACACAAAATTTTTAGCTGTTTAGACAGGCTAAACTAAAATAAATTCCCAAATGCATAAGTCGTTATAAACACTGAAGCGCTAATTTACTAATACAATTACAGGATATATAACCAGATGCTGAATAAGTCAACAACCTGCTGCAGGCAGAATAAATTACACTCAGAGATCTCTGCTGGAGAACAATATTAACAACTGTGGTGTGCTCAAAAGAAAGAGTAAAGAATCCATGAGTAATTCAGTTAAATGCCTTGTTTCGAACATTTTCATCATTTTAATATTCCATGAGAACCAATGCTTCCTACTACAAACACATTTTAAATGAATGAATTGGGTAAAACTTGCAGAAAATTGAAATCTGACTGCAAGTTTCTCTAGCTTATCTACTATTTTAAGCATACAGGTTTGACTCACCAAATCTCTAGACCTTCCTCAAACTTCATCATTAACAGGAGATGTGTGAAGACTACTTCCCTGCTAGGGATGTTTCTGGGTACATGTTCACTCAGTGAGGGTATGAGGGCCTTACTAGTTATGGAAATAGTCACTAAATCAGAGCAAAAAGTAAGAAATAGGAAATACATTTTCTCACTATGGATTCACCTTGCAATCAGTGAGCAGTTATGAATCATGTTTTTTTCAACAAAAATACCCTGCGACTCATCAGTTTCCACTATCTTCCCATCCTGATACCACAAGACTTGCATGTCTTGATCAATATATGAAGCCATACATTGGAAGGGTAGACTGTCTCCTTCAAAGACCACCTGACGATGAGATGGAGTCATATAGAAAGATGGTAATTCAAGTGGTGGTTCTAGAATTCAAGACATAAATCCACAATTAATAGCAGGAATCTGTTATATACCTGATTTTCAAAAGAGGAGAAAAATACACTGAGTATCAATTATTTATATATTGATATAAAGTTGTATCTGACAAGATGTATATAAAAACCACATTTAATGCATCGGATATTGAGAAATACAAATTATCATTATCTTCTTTTTCAAAATGTGTATTCCTTTAATGTAATATATTTCAAAACTCTTTTGTTAGCCCACATCTAAAAGAGTGGAAAATACAAATTTGAAGGAAAAATGTATTATGCATTTTAGCTCTTCTCAATTCTTCACTGACTTCAGAATCACAGTAACCTGTGAGTTTTTATTTTTACAGCTGGAATAATTCCAATACAAAAGAAGTTAAGCAAGTTGGTCATGGTTTTGTCACAAAAGAAGGCTAATCAAGAAGAGAATCACCATGCAGGGAAATAACTCATAAAATGAAGATTTTTTTAATTTCAGAAACCTGAGGTTAAAATAATTCACATATTTGATGTCAGATAGCTAGACCTAGGAAAGAAATTATCAGTTTCTAATTCCTCTTGTGAAATTTAGGTAATGATCTCTGAAAAATACAGATTAGCAGAAAAAATGAGCCTATCTCAAGAGAGAGTTACTTAGCCTTTGTTTCTACAAAATAACATCCACCATCACCAATTTATTATTTCCAAAGCTAGCAATACTGAATACTAAATATAAAGATCAACCTTTGAAAAGGAGTCTCTATTACCACTGTCATCTATGTGTTGAATTTTAGGGAAATGAAACAAAGCAAAGAAAGTCTATTCACTAATATTATCAGAACATGGAATGTGTTAGAAAACAAGTATCAGTTGTCAGGAGTGCTTACCACAGGTGAGAAGCTCCTGTTTAACACCAGTCACTGTCTGTGACTGAAGTGACTTAGGATAGGCACATTTAGTCTCACGCACAGTTATATTTCTTTCCTTTAACCACTGATGCATCCACAGGATGTTGCAATCACAAAGAAGATAATCAGTCTGAAATTCTCTGCAACAAAACACAGGTATTTACAGTGACAAACTGCAAACTGCAAGGTCTGACAGCTTGACATCAACAGCTGCACAATGCCTCTCCTTGTCACGGACTCAAACACAACAAGCAGTCAAAGTCTAGACTACAGTGCAGGTGCCTACCTCTACTGACTGGAAGTTATTTTAATCCTCTGCAAGCTGTACTCTGAGAACAAAAGGACATACTCCCTGAGAAAAGGCATCCTCTCCATAAATATAATATTTAATACTGGCACATGAAAAAATTCTAGTAATTTCTTTCATGGAGAGTATTCACGCTACTTCAGGTGAGCAATAACAAAGAATTGCTTGAATATGCACCACCAAAACCTAAGAAGACATTTTATTGCTTCACTGTAGTGATCAAACGCTTTAGCAGTAAAATCAACAGAAATGAAAATAGCTCCTCAGCTATTTCTCTTTCCAGAAGCACTATTCACACAATTTTATTCTGCTTTATATGAAAATTTTAAGGCTTTCAATTGACTCACAGTCTTCTCTGTACTTCCAGCACTTTCTACTAAAAATGCATACCAAATGCCCCATAGATGTTTGCTGAAGCTAGCTAAATTAAGGGATTAATTAATTAATTTTATCTGTCCAGAAATGAATATTTTATCTGGTTAGAAACAGATAAAAACGTACCAAAATATATGGCTATGTCTACACTGGTTTTTATCTCTAGTGAAAACACTTTCTTTTTCTTTTTGCAGATGTCTAGAAGATAACACAACATAACAGGCAGAACACTTCAAACACTAAATCAACAATCCTGTGAAACCCCATTTGGTGTTTGTTCACATCAATTCCTCCAGACAGACATTATTTTAATGGCAACTATTATACCCAGGTTCTCTTGTCACATCTGTAGTGTTCTTGGACAGCAACCTTTATGCAGACAATTAAAATACCAGGAACAACAACTTGAACAATTAAAGAGTTAGAGGAGGGAAAGAAACACTCTTCTTTATAAACAAGAAATTAACTCAGTGTCAAATCCAAAGCTTTTGATAAAGTCCCAGTACAGTAAGCCAACTGTCACGACTACCAGGGAAAAGCATAAGCTAATCATCAGCACTTTTTTTTTTAAATTTACTTTCTTTCTAACACAAAATTAGAATTCATGTAACCAAGAGAGAGCAAAATAACATGAGGTTGAGATGCACTCACTGTTATGTGTAACAAAACTATACTGTTCACCAAGGACTAAGATCTTGCTTAAAAGTATTTGTTCCCTTTTCTAAAGGTGTAAAATGCTACTTATTTACTATAAATTAACAAATGACACTTACAGAATAAAACTTTTGGAAGCCCAGATGGGAGAATAGCTTTGTTTTTTCAGAATAATGTAACAAATAGTGAGCAACTTCTGAATGGGGTTGTATAAACACCCAAATACCAACACACACACTTGCCACATGCTTATTCAGATAATATTGTTATGGGGATTAAAAATACAAAACTGGAGCACAAGCAAGTGTATATAAAATGGATTTTGTTAAGAACACAAACGATCATGCAAATTAAGACTAGATGCAGCAAGTACTTACAGAGACTTTAGTGAACCAAGATGATCAAAAGTTCCCTGTGTAAGTGTAGAAAACAGATTTCCAGAAAGATTCCTGAGAAATAAAAGTATCATGATTTGAATTCATGCTCAGATAACTGACATTTGAAATAAAAAAATCCCTCTCTTCAAGATAACTCTATGTTTAAAAGTTATGAGATACTATTATGACACTGTCATAGTTCACAAGATTGTAAGAATAATAATCAGATCTCCATAGCCTAGCAAGAATCTCCAAATTAACTGTTTGTTTATACTCCTGGTTTAGGCAATGGATTTTAAGATTGGGGAAAAATACGTAAATGCAAGGACTTTCATATAAAGCGACAACTAGCACATGTTGAGCATAGATTTCAAGAAGCGTAAAATTAATTTTGTTGTTCACAGTGAACAGATGTGTTCCTATTAACATGCTCTAAGAAGCATGTTCCATCTATCAGAATGTTTTTTTAAATATTATCCATACCACTTTCTATGTATCAGTGAAAGTACTGTGTGTAAGAAACTAACAACCAGGGCAACAAAATGTCCCATAACCTTATGTGTTATTCTCTTAAAGTAAATGAAGGACTTCAAAACATGCAAGACAGCCAGCAAAACATACTGACACCAAAGCCACAGCAGAGAAGGCATGGATATTGAAAAAGTCTAATATGCTGAAATATTATTTTAAGAAAGTATTTTGTACAGTCTGCTAGTCTCTCTCCCCGCTACACATTCTAAGAACTGAAAAACAGTTGCAAAGCCAAAAGAGCACTGAATAGTGTGGTTTGGGTTGGCCCAACACTTGTTTTTAAGTAGTGAGTAGCAAAGCACAACCATAGGCACTGGCTGTCTTTCAGTAGCACACTTAAATAAACTACTCCCCCTGAAACTAAGAATGTTAACTCACAGAAGGCTAAAATGTAAGTGTATTTATATAGAACAAATTATACTTACAATCTAATAAGGTTTACAAGTCCTCTAAATATATCTGCATTCAGGCAGCCTATTCGGTTATTAGTTAAATCTCTATAAATAGAAAAAAGGAAAAATTGGAACAAACTGGATTATTTCCCAATGAAATAGTCTGCTAACAGAAGTATTTGAACAAAAATTCAGGAGTAACAGATTACACCACATGTACATTTGGTCTTTTTCAGGAAAACCCACAAGGTACTGCTATATGGGTGTATACACATGCCCACAGACTCCTTAATTCGTTTCTTAAGTAATTACAGTTTGTCCATATACAATTCATCAAGTCTAGACTTGCCAATAAATTCCTTTAAACAGGATTGGCTTACATCCCTATGAAGTAAATTTTCGTATTTGTGTAGTATGTACGTACATGTATGTATATATATATATAGTACATCACTTAATTTTTTAACATGTTAGAGAGCTATACTAGTGCATTTATGATACATAAATAAGACCACTTCTATAATTATACTTAGATAAATACTTAAAAGTTATATATTTTTCAATATAGGCATTGAATCAAATTGCAAAAAATTCTTAAAGTAATAAAAATTAAGCTTGGAAGTAATAATGATTGGTCCTTCAGTTTTATTTTTTAAGGTTTTCAGAAGTGCAATTACCAACATACTTTCCTTTTAAGTGAGCCAGATCATCTGATCAGTTACAAATGAACATATATACCCTAAAAATTTAAGAAAGAAACAGAGTGGGGGGAGGTAGCAGCAAAATCACTCAGACTTAAAAGTTGTAAAAATATTCCAGAAATCAGAAGTGTTTTAAAAAAAGAAAGAAGAAAAAGAAAAGAAAAGCAGTAATGCTGAGTTTTTGTTTTTCAAGTTTCATATGGTGCAGAATCTTTATAGCCAAGACATAAATCCCCCAAAAATATGTTAATGGGAATGTTGGCAAAACCTTCACTAAAGCAGCATTAACAGTGCTGTAACTCCAGTGTAGGATTAATAGCAAGGGACTCTATGTTCCACTGTTCCTTTGGAAAATAAAAATCATGACTTTAACGTTCAACAAAACAAGATTTGATGGAATCAAAGCTCTGAACAAACATCCACCCAGAGATGTTTCAAGCCACTCAAATGCAAAAAGAAAGGAATAACACAAGAGACTGTCAGAACAAGTGAGACTGCCAAACCACAAGCAGAGGATGTTCTTCAGTCATAAGACAGAAAGCAGACTTTGTTTTGTGCATATGTGTGTATACTTAGACAGCATATATATATATTCAACTGTTAATATATAATAACTTTGCTGTCTAAACTTCCAGAAGCTAAGAATTACTCTCCCTGAGGAGAGAGTTTTTGGTTTTTGTTTGTTTTGTTTAAACTGACTAGCTGGATATACTACTTACAGTCTTTTCAAAGATGAAAGCCCCAGGAAGGCTCCTGGATCTATGGTACTAATAAGATTGTTCTTAAGATCCCTGCGGAGAAAAATTAAGACATAACCTTTACCATAAATAACACTTTAAAACAGACACAGTCATAAAGATACACCTAACTTGTCTCAATTTGCTTGAAAACCTCAAAAAAACTCCCCACCCCAAACCCAACCCCCCTAAAATAACGCAAAAACAAAGAAACACCCCCAAAACAAAACACCAAAGAAAAACCTCAACAACATATTTTTACTTTTGCTAATACAGAATCTTTCAAAATTGGAAAAAATCTGTATTTTAACAACAAGGAAGAACAGAAACAGCACGTGTATTCCCTTAAACATTCTAAAGGTTCCTATCACATGAAATGGTATAGAGTCAAAGATACATTGCCACAGTGTGAATAGGTTACAGTTATGCAGGGAGAGACATTTGCTTATTACACAGTTATGATACTGTCTAGCACAATGTTGTCTTCTTTAGACTATCCAATTTTCAAATACTTCAGTAGTGCTCAACATTACCAAGAAAAGCAAAACACGATCTTAAAAATACACCGAAGACACAACACTGAAAATTTCCACTTTTGCTGCTGGCACAAAAGCGAAGCCCTAGCTGAAAATGCCAAATACAGCTGGTAAAAAATCTTCAGAGCAAATTTCTAAATCTTAAGTTTCCAGAGACTGTAAGGAGAAATGTAAAGTAACTGTTAAACTGCTTTATTAATAGTACAAGTGATTTAGGAGTTTTAACTCCTAACTTGAGATATTCTGCAGATACAGCTTAATTTCAAAGGTCACAAAAAACAGCTGACAGCATCTATATAGTCTTGAACAAACTTTCATCCGTACACGAATGCTAAAATTATTTCCACCTCCCTAGTCACCCTAGATTTTTACTTTACTACTATCTGAAACTTCATAGGCACTTATTACTACAGGTAAAGTTTCTCTCCTTCATAATATCCAAACATTTGGAATGAAAAACAGTACTTTCATTTAAAAGTAGTATTTGAATTTACAAGAGTAGAAAAAAGATCTCTTACATCTGCCACAACATTAATAATTCTGCCTGAAAGAGAACTACACAAGAGGATTACATCTACCATCACAGAGATATACATGAGTAAAAACATAATTCATCCCAAGATTTCACAACAGCTGAAGACAGATTAATAAATCATGGTACAACAGACAGTCATGGCACTTGGATCACGCTTGAATATACCTAACCATTTTAAATACTTAAAATACTTTAAATTCACCTTGCAGTAAATTGATTTTCATATACACACTTCTCTTAACCTTATTTTCTTTCCTTGCTATGGTGGCAGGAACTGCAGAGTACTTCCAACACAGTAGCATCAGGAGCCTGAAGAGTTGTCTCTTTCAGCAGGCGTATAAACACCATGGTATAGCAGACCATGACAAATCTGAGACTACCAAAAGTATTCATCACTCCCTAACCATCAGTCTTTGAAGTAGGGAAGGAAAATCATGCTTACTGTTTATATTTCAAACTTTGATTTAAAATCATGTAACTCCCACTTAAAATCTCACTGTTGAAGCCACTGAGGGAGAAAAACCTTGACAACAAGCCTTGGAAATCCACTAGTCTAGACTATCAGGGATCTTTAATATAACTCCATAAATTCAAAGAGTACTCCCTGATACAGATTTTTCATAAGTCTACTGCAATGGATTCATATCAATGAATGCCTAAAGTGTTAAGACTTTTCTCAGCCTGCACCTACAACAGCTGGGGAGTCTCTGTTTGGCTGGGGTTTTTTACCCTTCCCAGTGGCAGTTCTTGGGTAGGCACTAGCTGTATATCAAACTACCAAGAAGTATTGCAGAGGAAAACTGTGAAATAGAAGAGATACCAAAAAATCTCAAAATTAACCGTGCTGACATGTCTAGCAGCTCTTCAGAAACAGTAAAAGATGTTCATACAACACAGGCTGGTACAATTATCAGGATTCCAGAATCCAGGACAGTCTTTAAATTAAGAAATTACAGTAGTGGTTAAACCAACAGATTTATCTTTCTCACATAAAAGGGAGGTGGAGGAGACAACCTCTTTAGAAAGCTGTGTTTGGCTTTAAAGTTTTTGTTGGTTTTTAACACCTATGAATATATTTATATAAACTATATTTTAGTTTTAGCAACAAGCAATTAACCATTTCAGATGTTGATTTTAATTTTTCTTTAGCAAAGCTCAACCAACAAGATGTATCTATAGAGACTTATTTGTCCAAACGGAAGAAAATTTGTCCAAAAGAAATGCAAAAAAGGATTTGAGTTAGGGTAACATCTTTTGTATTATAGCAACTCCCTCTTCCATCTATCAAGAATACTTCTAAAAACCAAAACAAGGAAAGTAAACAAACAACAAAAAAAGCCAACCAAAAAACCCCAAATAAAAAACATCCCCAAAAAAAACCCAAACAAAAATGCCCACCCCTACACCAAAACAAAACAAATCACAAGCCAGGCAGTAGAGCAATGTTATACTGAGAATCTAAAAGATTCTTAATTTTCTCCTAAATCTAAGTAACACTGTAAATAAGGGTACCCCATATTCATCAGTGAAGGCTAACAGATGCTATAATAATAACAAACCTTAGGTTTCAAGGGGTGCGTTGAAGTCAGTCATGTAATCCAAATTCTGGCTCAAAGTACAACTAAATCAGATCAACTGCCCCACTGTTATATCCATTAAAGGCCTGAAAACCTCACAGGATGCAGATTTCACCATCACACAACTCTCTGTTTAACCATTCTCATGACAAAAGATGTTGTGTCAAATTGAAACAGCACTTTATCAAAGCCATAATTAAGTGAACAAATAGTAATTTACTGGCAAAAATTTTTTTGTGCCCAATTTTCTTGTTAAGATGTGAAAAGTATCTTAATGAATAATTACTTATATTTTAATATGGTTTGCCATGTAAAAAAAACCCCAAACCTTTAATTTTATTACACTTTGTAAAGAAACGTTTCAGTACCCAGTCATCCATTATTTAAAAGTGCACGTATAC
The DNA here is from genome assembly GCA_013396875.1 of Vireo altiloquus. Taxonomy (NCBI): domain Eukaryota; kingdom Metazoa; phylum Chordata; class Aves; order Passeriformes; family Vireonidae; genus Vireo; species Vireo altiloquus. Next base: position 180,866 of record VZRF01002162.1, read on the forward strand.
ATATTTAAAAATTTACTGCTTTCTGTCTCAGCACAATGAAGACTGTCTTAATTATTTAATAAAGCATCCTGGAGGCACAAACAAACTATGACTATATCTACATACTGACACGTATACATTATTAAGTCATCTTAACTACCATTGGATAAATTATCTTTTCTTCCTTAACACATTTTGAAAATGAATGTCACACGGGAAACATAGTAGCTACCATGGACTCTTCCTGTACTAAATGCTTTTTCAAAAGGGAAATGAAGGAAGAGCACAAGGTAAGAAATTACAGAAATAGGTCATACATTGCCCACATTACAAAGTCAGCCTATCCTTTCCACGGCTCTCTGTGGTGTAGTTTTTATGCAGGCAAATCCAACAAATGCTTATCACTGAATTTTTCCATTTCCCAGTATCACCCAATGGGTCAGGTTGGAAGGGACTTCACTGGGTCATTTGGTCCAACCTCCCCGCCAAATGCAGAGTCATCCTAGAGCACATCGCACAGGATTGCATCCAGATGGTTCTTAAATATCTCCAGTGTGGGAGACTCCTGGGCAACCTGCTCCATGTGTGGTCAACTGCACAGTAAAGAAATTCTTCCTCATGTTCAGATGGAACTTTCACGCCATCAATTTCTGCCCACTGTCTCTTGTCCTATTGCTTGGCACCATTGAGCAGAGCCTGGCTCCATCCTCCTGCCACCCTCCCTTCAGGTACTGACAGACATTGATGATGTCTCCTCTCAGTTGTGTCTTCTCAAGGCTGAACAGGCCCAGCTCCCTCAGCCTGTCCTTGTAACAGAGATGCTCGAGTCCCTTCATCACCTTTGTGATCCTCCTGAGGACCTGCTCCAGGAGCTCCATGCCTCTCTTGTACTGAGGAGCCCAGAACTGGACACAGTGCTCCAGATGCACCTCACCAGGGCTGAGTAGAGGGGCAGGATCACCTCCCTCAACCTGCTGGCACTGCTCTCCCTAATGTACCCCAGGGTACCATTGGCCCTCTTGGCCACAAGGGCACTGCTGCCTCATGGACACTTGGTGTCCACCAGGAGCCCCAGGTGTCTCTCTGCAGAGCTGCTCTCCAGCAGGTCAGCTCCCAGTCTGTGCTGATGTGTGGGGTTACTCTTCCCCTGGTGCAGGATGCTTTGCACTTGCCTTTGTTGAATTTCAAATTAATATCAAAACATAATGGAGATAAAAATACTTAGCATCTTTTTGTACAGACACTTATTACCACTTCAGACAGTTAAAATCTTTGACCTGATTACTCTAACTTGTATACTTTTTTCCTGTAAGAGTAGATGTAGACATAGCATAGCCATTTTCTACCGTAATTAACAAATATTTCACCCTCCAGTAAAATAAAACTTTTATTTTGGCAAATTTATGACCCTCTTTACAAAATAACGCATTAACAAATTCACATTATCATAAATTAACATATCTGTAAAGAATTATTACTTATTAAAACTAATCCTTATTATGGCTACTTGGGGCCACCATTTTTAATAAACTTCCTCATTGTTCTATTTGTTGTTCTATGACCCAAAACTATATCCCTTTCAATAGTAAGAGAGTAGAATTTTCAGATGGGGATGAAGTCAAGTGATAACATGTTTAAGTAAAGCAATAACTTAAAAGTGCAACACGATGCCAGCTGCAGATATACCATGTCCCCAAGTTTACAGGAAAAATCAATAAAATTATACAAATAATTTAAAAATATCTTCATTTTTATTATACTTTTCAAGAACTAAACAGGAGAAAAAACTTTAGGATGTTAACAGATTAATTATGAAGTTGTCAGTGTTGATTAAAATTCAATCAATTATTATGCAGATACATGTTCCTGACATATTCCTCTGATTTATTGTTCTAAAGGTTTTATTTAAATATATCAATACATATATAAACTCTACCTGAAAACCACAAGGGAGAAATGGTAATATTTTTGCTATCAAGTATAACGTTACAAGGAATGAACAAACAAGCATGAAATGCATAAAGAGTCTCTGCCCTAGTAAGCAATAAAATGACAGTGATACTGTCTGAATTAACTATTTAAATACTGACAATTTATTTTTATTATCTCCATTTAATCTCTTAAATTAAATGTGGGGAAAGGAACTTATCTACAAAGCAAAAAAACACTCATAAGGAAACAAGGGGAAGCATGAATAGCAAGAAAAAATAAAAATAAGCAAAAAATGTCAAAAAAGTGGAACTTTCAAGGCATGCAAGTTACCGCAATGAACATTACAGAAAATAATTTGAAACTACTTAACATAATGTGAATGTTTAAAATAGCTACTGGGACTTACAACTGTTTCTCCTTTTACTATTGGTTTAAGTTTGAAAAATTATTTTCGTTACAGCAGTAGTTTCTGTTCAAGGTCACAAAAGCATTTAAAGAAGAAAAATTTACTTTTACTATGGTTAAATACCTGTGGCTTTTAAACAGGTCTTGCATGTACAAAATGAAAAAAAAAATTATTATCATTAATAATTAGTGTAGCACACTAGTTATCCCTTCATTTATAATGAAGACACTTGGCCATTATTAATATTTTGTTGATGCATTACCTCCTACAACAGTGCACAATAAAGAGTGGTCTCATTCTGAAGAGACTGCCATACACTCAAAAATACTGTTATCCCAGCTCACTTCAACTGTTCCAAACATGATGCCAGCCAGCCGAAACATCATGCTTTCTTTTCCTTTTTATGAAAGAAGGTATTAAAATAACCTAAAAAACCTTTAGAAAGGACAGAAGTTAAATGGGAGAACTTTATGATTCTTATGATGTTAAAGAAAATTAGGATTTGGATTCATGGAGAAAACTTAAATCATTATCTCAAACTAACTAGAGTTTCAAGTATTTCCTGTCTGAAAATTGTAATGAGTTTCAACAAATAACAGCTGTCAGCAGAAGCCTTTATTACCTAAGCAAATAGCATCACTGCTGATAACCTTGCTTCTTTGGCACAGCAGCTTACTTCTACGATAAAGCTCACCTGCCAGTGAAAAGACACTTTATTCTGGTATGTGGGAGAGGGAAGGGTAGAAGTGTTTGACTTTATTTAGGTCAGGTGACTGGGATTGGAGCCTTAAGAGTTTTAGAGGAAGAATAAAATACTTTTAATCCCCTGAAGCCAGAAGTCGTTTGGAACTCTTCCTAGACGCTGTGAGATGATTATGAAACTGGCTACTTTCCCAGTCAAACGGCCTAGAAAAATCCTTATCTCTAAAGTTTATGCTTGCTCCCAGGTAGATCAACCTGCCAATCCTGACCTTCTACCAGCTGGAAAAAGGCTGACTGTAACAGAAGCTACAATGCTGCTTCTTATCCCATAGGCAATGTATCATCTGCAAGGGAAAATGAAAACAGGAAGCAAAAGGTACCCAAGAAGTTGCTCCCACCAGACTCACTTCCACCATTTGGCATATACCGAAGTTGTGAAGTAAGCAAGAAAACTTAAAATAAATGACAAAAATAAATCTATAATAAATTCACTCTCTCTTAGAGGCTCTAATACATTCGCTTCCCCTGCTAATACTTTGCAACTGTTCAACAAAGGGTTTGACACTTTTTAAGAAATTAAAGAAGTAATTTTCTTTACAACATAAGTGTTTGCATAATGAAACAACCAACAAAGCAAATCCATCCATTACACCATTCTAGTAAACTTCCCACTGAAACTGCCCTCTCACCTGCAGGTGAGATTATCCCTTTTTTGCTGTTACATGCCATTCATATTAATGAGAAATTCATTCATTCATATTAAGAGAACACTTAGCTATGTTAACTCTTCAAACACAAAAAAATACATCAAAATAAAGAACATATCTCTTATTTAAGACATTCTGTTCTCAGAATAATTAACAAAACATAAATATCACTTAATTTTTGAAGTGAAAATAGCTTTTTAAGAAGTACTTACAATCTTTCAAGAAGGTGTAATCCAGAGAAGGAACCATTCTTCAATTCTGTTATTTTATTGTTACTCAAAATCCTGTAAACAAAACCAATCAAGAACAATGTATTATAAGTTTGGTAACATAATAAGTTTGCTGCAGCTTACACTTCTTTTGTAACTCTTTTTGTTTAACAGCCTGCATATCAAACTACAATGCCAAGCGCATTGTCTCTAGGTGTACACAACAGCACCGCTTAAATATTATGAAGGAGAAAAATATTTTCTATGTCATCTGTCTTAAGTACCACGTAAACTTATATATTTAACACCTGAGAGGAAGTACATCCATCTAGGATTATCCTAATAGGACCCCAGAACCAATCAGTACATTCAACATTCTTATCTTCTGTACCCATTTTGGTTTTCCAAACCAAGCAGCATATTCCCTGCTTCACATTTCCTCTGCTCCCATTTTCAGTCACACACACATACTTCTCCCAGACTGTACCACCTTTCCCAGCCATCTTTCACACATTCATCCTACTCCACAATGCAATCTTCTTAAAAGATCTGCAAATAAGCTCAGCAAGCACTCATCTATCCTTTCTTCTCTTAAAGGACAACACAACCACCAATTCCCTCTTCCACAGAAGTAACTGGATCAGGCCCATCTTACCAAGCACCCTATCCTCCAATGCCATCTGCACAGACCACAGCAGATGCTAATCATCCTCAAGGCAGGAAATTCTTTGTATAGCTGGATATTTCCTAACTTTAAAGGACCTGCTTTCTATACAACTACGTAGCTCTCTGTTGGACAAAAAACCAAAAGCTGATTTTTCTTTTGAATCGTGTCAAATTTTGGCATCTGCAATACTCCTTACAGAAGGCTTCACAGTACAAAGCTCCATTCCATAAAAAATGCCTCATCTCACTCATTTTGAAAACACCTCCTGCCAGCTTTATTTAATGTTCCCCACTTCGGAACAGCGAAACACACAGTAATCAATCCACTTACCCTCTTTTTACCATGTGCAATTACATATAAAACTAGATGTCTCTTTCCAGATGTAAAATCCATGTTTTACTTTATTATTCTTTACATAAAAGCCATTTGTGCCACCTTGATAATTACTGAGCTCTTTCCAGCTTTAATACACTAAAAAAATTGTGAGGTAAGACCACCAGAACTGAAATAGTACTCAACACACACACACGTCACAAACCTACATACTGGAGTAATGATGTTCTGTTTCCTACAATTTCCCTAACAATTCCTAACATATGATCTGACTTCATCATTCGTGCCAAGAATCTAAGATTTCTGGTCAGCTCGATGCCCATCATCTTATATAAGACAGGAGTGTTTTCACCCCCAATACATTTTTCATTTTTCTACAATGTGCTGCTGCCATTTTATTGCCCAATTACTTTCACAAACTTCTTCCAAAATTCTTCACTTTATCCTCATCCTTATTACATCAATCAACTCACCCAACTATGTCAACCCCTTACTCACACTGTTTTACAGGTCATTAAGAAATAAGTTGTGCATTTCAGGTCTCTATGACTCCGCTCCACCGAGAAGGATAACCATTTACTTCCACACCCTCTCTTTATCCTTTAGCAAGTCAGCTGCTGATCTGATGATCCTCCATTTAAGCCTGACATACCCTTTCCATCCAATGCCATTGGCAAGGGACAGACACACCTTTTAGAAAAACATGTCTCTTTATAACAAGCTGGATCAACCTTGTAAATATTTTGCTGATTCTGAAGAACTCCAAAGGACTGTGAGGAAGAGCTTCTCATTGCAGAAGATGTAAATTTTCCATGGTACCTTTATCCTGATATCCAACACATTTAAAATAAACTCTACTAATTTGCTCAATACAAACATCAGACTTGGAACTATGTAGATGGTGATGCACTTGTAACAATGTGCATTTGTTATCCCCCAGTCCTCAAAAATCAAGTTCATTCTAAGCAAGACTTCAGACACTTCTTCCCTGAGTTCTTCTGAAAGCTCTTCAGTCACACCATCTTGTCCTGGAAATTTACTCTCTCTGTCAAATTGTTCCACAACTTCTGCTACAGTCACTTCAGTTTCAGATAGGTCCTTTATCAAATGCATCCTTCATATCCAACATGTCCCTGCACTTCTTCACTTACACCAACTACATCTTCAGGCTGGATAACTACTTCTGCACTTACAGGTGCCACTATGAGATTTCTTTCCAGCCCACTACATCTTTCAGATGTCCTTTACAACAGCCATAAACCAAACACACACACACACATCCCCCTCTTTCCTCCAGTGCACAAAATTTACTACATAATGACACATAAAAACACACAATCAATAAGATAAAACTAAAATACAGAAATAGCAGTCTGTGAAAACAGCACTATTCTGACACAACTATGTATTGCACTAAGTAGTTTTCTTCTCCAGGTTTCTCAAAGATTGCCTCAAGTCTCTGTAGTTTAGACAAACACAGAGCAGGTATTTTTTGTGTAAAAGTTCTGGCTTTGACTAAATCTCTCTCTCATCTCATATAGAGTGAGTCAAGACACCTGAACAAAATGAAAATCCTTCCATTTCCAGCCTGATGGAAGGAAGCTTTGAAAATTCTTGAAGTTAAGGTTAAGTCATTGAACAAAGGTAACAAGTCCTGATTCCTTCTTCTCACCTTCCAGTCATACATGCATTTCTGCAGCTCATCTCAAGTCATCCCTCGTGCCCCTTGCCCCACAAGCAGCAAACATTAAACTACACACTTACCCAGGGCATCTCCCAGGAGATTAATTTATATATCAACTACACAAGTGTGATCAACACAGTATACTACACAGTCAGATAATACCAGGTGAAGACTGATCGCAAGAATGCTGGAATGGTGAAAAAAACCTTAAAAGTATACTGAGAAATACATATATTTATATATATATATATACTGAGAAATGTTATTGCTATAATGCCTGTAACATCTACTAGAGTGTCAGCTAAGAGCATTTGCTCTGTAACTTTTCAGAGCTGAAAATACAGTTCTGTAGTCCAACATATTTAAGATACTTCACCAGAGGAAAGTAAGGAAAACTGTCCCTTAGTATTTCAAGGAAAGAATGGCACAACATTTAACAGAAAACCAGTATACACACTGGCAAGAGTGCAAGTTTGGTGGTAATAATAATAGTAATCACCATCTACAAATTGGAATGCCTGCAAAACCAGTAAAATTTAACCTGAAGCATCAAAATTACACATCCTAAAGTCTTTGAAACTACTTCCACTTCTACTCAAAGAGAAAAGGTTTTCAACTTAAACAGTAAGTATAATTTGTGGAAATAGTAGGTTACTGGATACATTCAGTAAACCAAATAAAGAACACCTTTATTTCAACATCCTTCCTTGTTTCAGAAACGTATGCATGAAGAAGAATAGCAATAATATATAAATATTTAAATGAAGGAGCTTATAAAAAAATCATTAATAGTTAATGCAAACTGAACATAAGGCATAACAGCAGCAGCAAGAAAAAAATTTCAGACCAATTCCAGACTTCTGGAGAAATTAAGGAAAAAAACCTCATGATGCTCACAAGTGGCTGTTGATCTAAGCCAACACAAGCAAGCAAGCAAATTACAATCCTTGGTAGCACAGATATTATTGTGTATCTTAGTTACAAATTACTTCATCTTAAGATTTACTGATTTACCTGTCTTTTTTCCAGAAATAAGAAGTTATTCAAAATGGAGCCAGAACCACTTCAAAGGCAGCTATAACTGACTGAGCTAAATATAAACTAAATAAAAATAACAGTTTGTAAGAAAAAAAAATTAGTTTTCTGACATTGCCTATAAAATAACAGGCCTAAAGTAGATGCCTTTGAATATCTGGGTACAAGGTAAATTTCTCCCTTGAGTGTGATTTACAAATTACAGTCAGACTGATTTAGTATTTTCTCTGCAGAGGCTGTTAGTTGCTCAACCATAAAGGTTTAGTACAATAAATGATAGATTTTACAACACTCCATATAACCTAAAACACTTCATCACACAAAAATGTTGTGTAATCTTAAAAAAATGCAGTTTAAAACTTGCTATTAATATATAGTCTATACATTATTTGAAGTATTAAGAGAAGTGGCACAAGAAGACAAAACACAATAAAGCATTCATCTCGAAGTGGATGTTTTATAGTCACTTCCAGAGTTTCTGTGCATTAATGTACAATGAAATGATGGATTATTATGTACCACTTAGAGGATATTATTTGTGATCAATAATAACTCTAAGTTACTAGTTTAAGACTATAATTTTTCTAAAGAGGCAAGTAATTCTGAAAATATGCTAACTTTTCCATCACTAAGAAGTCTAAAGAGAAAACAGTAGAGAGCTACCATTGAGATGAGAGCTCCACTCATCCCCATCTTGTTCAACTCTTTAACAGATGGCTTTCAAACATAAATGATGTCACCAAAGATTTCATTAAGGGTTTTCCATAGCCCAGTGTCATTGTTTCTCCACATTTCCTATGAGCTACATATGAGATTTTTATTTTCTCTTCTTTTAAATGATCAGCAACAACTGCTTGGAAGAAATGCATTTTGCTTGTCCAACACCTACATATCAAAAAATAAAATGTAGAACTAACACAGGCAATGTTAGTTCCTATGTTAAAAAACATGGCCATAGAAATTAACACAAAAGACTTGAAAGAACAAGCAGCTGAAAAGTAGGTTCTAGAAAGGATTATAGACATCTCAAGTGACCTTACAAAAAAAGCATTTCCCTCTTCCTCTGACTGACCAGAAGAGCTGTAGAGAGACAAAGAGGTGATCTGAAACAATGTACATCAACAAAAAAAAGTACCGAACCCCCTCAACCTCCCCAAACTCTCCCCGGCTTTTTACCTATTCCAAGAACATTGCTGAAATGTTTTTTTGTCTCATATAGCTTGGATCAGAAAGCCCATTTTCCATTTTGCTCCATAAACTGGCAAAAGACTTTGGCAAAACTGAAAAGAAACTCAACTATGACTCTTAATTTACTGGCGAGATCCTATAGCAGTGGATGCCCAGCATGCAAAACATAAATGCAGTCAAACCCAAAGTTTGCCCTTTGTATTACAAGGAATTTTAGCAATAGATGCTTAAGACGATGTACTAACTTTTCTTTCTCATAGAGAGGGGAAAAACATCATAGCTGGATCCTTATTTACCATTAGAGTGAGGTATTAAGCACTAAGCGGAAAAAGACTTGTTCCGTTAAACAATTTTGTCTTGCCAGCTATAAAACAACCATTGCTAAGACAGTGGTCAACTAGACAGGAATTTAGAATGCATCTCATAACATCATGAATTAATCCTAATCCAGAGGATATTATTAAAACACACAAACATCCATTAACCCTATTACCGAACAGTGAAAATGGCCACCAAGAAGCCTGTATGAAGACTGGGAGACAGTGCAACTGTTAGCTGAATGCTGAAGTAGCTTCCAAAACACATTTTAAAGGACTCAAATGGAGAGCCAGGAAATAGATAATATATCAGATGAATTAATGATGACTGCATACTCTAAGGACTGGGAAAGTGGCCACTAGCAAAAGTTAAATTAAAATAACCATCTGCAAACAACCAAGAAAAATGCTGTCTGCTGAAAGTCATGAACATGCAAAGAGAAACACATTCCTCAAAGTTTATCTTGTAGAAACTATGATTTTAAAAGGATATAAACCCTGTATTTTTCACCAGTTAATATTTTGCCTTCTAGTGAGTTACTGCTGTCAAAGGGAAAGAAATCTAGCAACAGACTGAACAGAACACAAGCAGTACTTGCTTAAAAGTAACTCTGAACTGAAAGCACTCCATAAGCTTTATTCAGAGAAAGAACTATGAATCATTCCAAAACTCTAACAAAAGGAGACAGTATTTTCCAATTCAACAAAAATATTATAATTGAGAAAGCTTAGCAATGAAACACTTGCAAAACAGAAGTTTGCAACAGATAAAAGATTTCTGCAATATTTCATCATTATGCATATTAAACAACATTAAAATTGTAAACTAAACCACACAGAAGTAATGAAATTACACAATTAAAACTGTATCTATTTATGCTGCTCCATTTTTAACCGGTAATGTGCTAAATTTATATAATCTAATGAGGAATCTTTATTTTTCCTACACAATCTCTGGATCATTCAAGTAGCGATGCTCACTACACACTGCCATTAAAGAGTATTTTTTTTTTGATATTCAGTATATGGCAACATGCTTTATTTACTGCTTTTCATTAAAAACATTCTGTTCTGAAGGACAGAAATTATTTCTATTTAAATACAGTGCCAATTGCTACAACAACTCAGCAAGTTTTCTACATAAAAGTACTAAATAAATATCATCTTAGAAAAGGACAGAACTGAGGGGCAAAATAGAATGCAAGAATGAGTAGCAATGTTGCTGAAAATCATACTACTTTCAGAAGAAATTCTTGTGAAACTACAAGATTACAAATCAAACCTTTCTTCCTTTCTTGTACTTATCCCAGGTTCAAAAGCCTACCAAAGAGAAAATTCAGAGGACATAACTTCACAACATAACTTCACCCAATTTCTTCCAACACTAACTCTGTGTTGCCATTTCTAAAGCTAATAAAAAGCACTGAAAGTCTAACCCTTGCGACTACTGCATTCTAAGAAGCTTCCTCCAAGTTCTCTCCCCCCTGCTTTTATCTGTAGCATCTGCATTATTTTAAGATATGATGATCAACTTCGGTAATAACTGTCCTGTTTTACTACCTTCTGCTCCCTCCTGAGTTTCCACTAAGCCACCAGATGTACACTTTTTAGGATTCCCCTCCGTTTACAGTTCAGTGCAAGTTTACCTGACCCCAAAAACCTCCATACACACATGCAAGAGAGTAACTTGCTTCACACAAAAGACTGCACATGGATGTCTTGCCAGTCACTCCTAACTTTAGCTGCTATGGCAAATAAATTAATAAATTCTGTGTCATATCACAGTAGTACTAATTGGAACATAGACTGTCACACCCAGTCTCACGTGTATTCACACTTCCTATCAGGTGTACCTGCTCTCTAGAAAGTGCTTTGTCTAGACATGTTAACAAGCACTTCCTGTCAGCTGCTGGCACACAAAGATACATTTACAAAAATTTATATCCTAATCCTACAGTACTAAACAGGTTTCAGATAGCTTAGCTCCCTGAACAGACTAGGCATGGAGCCAGAGAAATGCTAGTACTGCAGCCAGGGAGGGGAGGGAAAAAACCCACAAACATCCGCATAGTGAGGGACTGGGAGGTGAAGGTATGAACACAACAGCTCCAATTTAGGCTAAGGTTTTACAGACAGCTGGATGCTGATGCAATGTTTCCCACTAAGAGGGTGAGATCTTCTCTCCTCAGCCCTTGCATCTCATCATCCCTACATCAGAAGCAGGCAGAGAGGCTTGAAGGGGATCTCCAGCACACAGCTATAGGATCAGGTCACGGCAATCCACCGAAACATCAATGAGCCCATCGACCCACACATTTGAGAATTACTTCAAATTCCTCTTAAAGCCAGAGGCTGTTATCCTAAAACAACAGTTCGAGGTATTGGAGTAAGTCTTCCAGAATGTCTGACAGGACACTTTCATAAATCTAAGCATAACTTTCAAAAACTCTGCCTGGTACTAAGTTTCAAGGTAAAACACACTCTATAATAACATGGGCAAACTAATAAGGAGTCCTTGTATCTGACAGAAATAGTTCAGGTGGAAACAGCACATCATGAGGACAGCACCAGAATTTTCCTGGGAGTGTTACACCACTACCCTTCCTAATACGACCCATTTTTCTTACTGGCATACAGATGATAATCCTGTCGTTAGTGATTCTGGGGTAGTTGCTGGATTTCCAAGAATCTTGCTCATCTCACATCAAGCCAGTTTACACTCAGCCTTCAGTATCGTATTTGATCTGCCTTCATTTCCTCTTAAGTTTTCTGATTTCCCATGTCCATAACTGACATAACCATTCAAAGAAACTCACACTTCATCCCAACTCCCAGCAACTGCCTCCTAATCCAATCTTCCTGCCCTTATTTACTCTGTATCTAGACTCTAACCTCCCTCCCCCACCTCAAAGCACGTTCTTTTCCCTAGACTGAACTGATGTAGCAGAGGACACAGACCGTACTCTTAGACAAAGCAGCTGAAGAAAGTACAGCCCTCAGCCACCTGGAATCTGGATGAATCCTAGAACACACTGTCCAGTGCAGACAGAACTGTGGAATTAAAGTGCCTATTTCTTAAACACCTTTAATCAATCTGCATTTATAATGTTTGTGTTTTTTCCCCACAAAAAAGGTCTTAGTTGGTCTGTCTTACCAAAAAGGTCAGCTTCCTACTCTGGAAATGACAAGTTTGCAGCCCAGCCAAACTGGCTGACCAGTTCGGATCACGCACGCAACCAAAGCCGGTCTGCTCCTTGGGGACCTAAAAGCTCTGCGCTGCAGTGCACTAGCATCCCACTCACTCCAGGGCAGCCTGGGGATCTGTAGGACAGCACTGCACTGCGCCACTGGACATGCCCTGCGGCACTGCACAAGGAGAAGCCACAACACAGTGATCCACATAAACTGTAATTAATGGATATGATCTCTAGCACTCAAAGAGCAACAAGACATTGCACTTTTCACTGCTAAACATCCATGGAATACAAGGCAAAAATAAATTCTCACCTATTTATTATGTAAAGACTAGAAACATTTAATAGATTATATAGAAATTTTTAAATCAGAATTTAAAAGTCACTGTTTATGTCACTACAGAAAGCAAAACTCATGAAAACATGTTGTATGTGACATTCTTAAATTTAAAACAGCTTATTATCACTGAAGAAATGCTCAACTGTTTTTAATCTTTATGGATTAAGGAGTAGTACAAAAATGCATTTAAACTGAACAGATTCAAAAATTATAGACTGTAATGGTGAAGACAGACTATATAAGGCAGTAATGACAAATCCATGAACCTGCAACATATCTGGCCCATGCAAAGTACATATGGGAACAATCCAATTCTGAAAAATCTAAACTTGAAGCTTCATAGTTGTTTTAAATTACAAAAATAACCTCTGAAACATGAGCAAACTGCAGGCAATGAGACATAAGAAGCTATTCATTCTTCATCACTGCAACACAAATTCTAGTTCAATTCTTTTACTCTCGGCATTAAATAAAAACAAAAATTTTAGTATTTTGCAGTTCTGAAGCAAACCCAAGAATACTACTGATCAATAAAAGACAACAATAAAATAGAAAAGTATTAATCGTGAAGATTAAAATTGGTGTTCCTGAGGCTAGATACAGCATAACACATTCAACATTTAGTAGCCACTTTAGGGCTAATTGAAGGGCTAATGAACACATGAAGGTATTGCTTATACATGTATCTTCTTAGGAACAAAGATATTGGGCAATTTTACATTGATATGGTAGCTGTGAGAGCAAAAAGAAAAAAAAAAAAAAGTGTTCCACTACAAAAATTTATATTTGCTCTCCAGAATTTTGCAGCATTTAGCTCTGTCACTCTCCCTTATTTTCAACTCAACAGTAACCAATACATAGCTCTGATGCGAAACCTGAGCCTCAGGCTTGTGACAACTGCTACAGTTGTATCTATCGTACAGAAGCCATATTTCTAATTATCTCATGCATTTAATCAAAAGTACAATAATCTCATTGTGAAAGGCACACAAAAGAATTTTAAAATGCTTATATAGAAGAGTAATTTTTTTCATTAAAAAATAAAATATCAATACAATAATTGAATATGATATTGAATGAAGACTATTGCCAGTTACAAAACCACCATGTATGTTAAAGTCATTACTGCAACACTTCATGAAATAGGAAAACACTATTCAATCTTGTCAGTACTTCCCAGTGGACACATATAAACCACGTAACATGAAGTCTTCCAAAGCTGAATAGTTTTTCAGATAGAACTAAATACTGAAATTTAGAAGAAAACATAGTTCATACTGTAATGTCAGAATTTTCCTTCAATACTCAAATATATACAAAAATGTACACAATAGGAGAATACTGTACGTCCTCAAACAAGCTCACAGCAATGAATCCATGTTGGAAAAGTACATAGAGAAAGGCATGAAATTGGTTATCTTCTCAACAAGGTAAATGACACACAAAATCTGATAAAAGTGCAGAACTCAAGTCTATCAAGAGCAAGTAAATGACACACTCTAATGATTTTTAGAAGTCAGATGTCACTGATAAAAAGGTATGTACATGTATTTGTGAATAACTACATTGAGGCTACAGTTCTCAAGTGCTATCTCTCTACTGCCTTGTGTTCATATGTAAAATGCACTTTTGCATAGACTGTGTATCCACCAGGCAAAGAAAATTTTAAGTTTTAATGGAGATTATTAGCACTTTGTACCTTCAAAAATGTTATCACTGCCCAAATTATTAGTACCAATCACTTAAACAGTCTAAAACTGACTATTCCAGCAACAACAACAAAAACCCCAAACCAATAGCTATCAAGAGTACCATCAAGTTAGTAAATAGAAATGTACTTTAAAGAGGCGAACTTCCAGACAGGACATTTACATTACACACAACTCCAGTAAGCACAACATAATCGCACACTGCAATACAAGTGGCTTCTTAAAATATGAATGACATTTTGCTTTGAAACTTTTGAAATTTTAAATTTGTGTCATAAATGGAAAAATTGCACAGATATTTGGAAGTCCAAGTAAGCATGCCTTTGAGCTGCTTAATGGATGTAGTTTGATGTGATTTTATTTAGAGCTGGACAAAAACTGTAACATTTTAATATGTTTCCTAACAGCAGCTCAGTTAAGCATGCCTTTGAAAAGCTCTGAACATAAATCCAGGGAAATGCTCTGGCTTGTAAATCCTAACACTTTTTAAAGTGCAAACACTGATGCTCCTATGAGGATACATGCTTAAGCAAAGATGTTTGCAGAGCAGTAAGCCTCCTGATTCAGAAATGCAATTCTTTACTGACTATATATGCTTTTCCTTTGTTTATTTAGATTCATGTTCCAATAACATATGTAATGGGTAAATAATATTCTCAACAAATAATAAGCTTCATGGGCTTGTCTTCAGTGGACTTACTCTCTTTCAAAAAACAAAGCAATGGCTAAGAGCCAACAAGTTCAAACAAGTATCCACCATCATCATTTGAGTTTTCATCAAGAAACTCAACAGCAACAGATATCTTATCTCAGACTTCTATTACAGTGCATTCCTTATTTAAATTTGCATCGTGGCAATGGCTTCAGTATCTACTGAAATAAAGAGCATGGCAGACAAACCACAGTTACATTCTCCTTGTTTTGGTATTTTCAAACCAAAAGCATCTCATCTCGGTGCTTGACCTACAAAGGTCAAAGCCATCTATGGTCTTCATGTAGATACACCCTTCATTTGAATCCAAACCAGCTGTTATTATATAACGCTAGGAAAAAAGTCCTTTCCTCAGCTATAACTGAACTTCAATTCACCTTGGAATCTGACCTAAGTGCCCCATAAAGCAACAGCTAGTTCTACCTCGATTGTAAAGGAAAACCAATTTACAGTACTGCTAGAAATCCTAAACATTACTTACTCTCCCATAAAGATGTCTCCATACTTTAATACTCCTCTTCCTGTGTCTGCTTTTCATCCTCAATCATGAAACAAACTTACTGTATCTCTTATCAATTGAAATAAAGGTAGGATATTTTTTCTGAATTGTAACTGAAGAGTCTCATCACACTGACCTAAATTACTGGGACAATAACATGTTTTGTGGCAAACATAGTCCAAGGCATTTCATAAATTAAGTGACCTTACCCAGTTTATATCATCATTAACCACTAACTACAATGGTGTGCAAGAATGAAGGAACCTGGCCAGCATCCTCAGACGCTACTCACTTACCCTAATTTCCATGATTTCTCTTATTTTCTTTTAGAAACTTTTTAGAGACTATTGTCCTCAAAAATATTTCACTGGGAAAAAAGAAATGGTAAATGCTGAAGGCACGGTAGCTAATCTGCTGGAAATCTAAGAGGTTAACCAGTGATAAGGATGAAATCAGTATTTCCACAATGCATATAATCACTTCATTTGCATCATTCCTAACTCATTCAAAAATCAAAAAGTTATATAAAACTATATAGGTCATTGTACTTAAAAGTGGTTTGTGCAAAACAGAATCAACATAAAAGAAAATTAACTGAATTAACATGCAGCTGATATACACAACAGTGATCTATTTTCTGCTACATATCTCTGCAGTGATCCAATAATCCAAAAAGATCTAAGAGAACTAGTACTTATCTTAATAGATGAATCCCACAAGAATCAAGATTCAAAATAACTCAGGGCAGTTTGACTCTAATCAGACAACTGTACACCAAGTGCTGCAATTTTAGGTATCATCTTGGGAAAAAAAATGTAATTTTTGGCAAAAGATTAGGTAACAATTAGTTCAGGCACTACTAATCAACATGTTAGTGAAATGGCATTTGGCAACAAACTCCAGAGATCACCAACACTTTCTATCCAGGTTAACATGGATTTGGTAGTAATAGCAATAATAAATAATCCCCTAAAAAAAAAACAGTAACAAAACAAAAACTCTCATAGAATGGAAAATCATGCCTCAAGAGTCAACAAACTTGAAAGATTCTGAACCTGAACACAACAGTTTGTTGTTCCAACTCTCTTGGAAAAAGCAAGTCATTGGTTTAATAATCCATGCCTTATATTCAAGCAAAATTTTGAAGTGTATGTTCATTAGGCTACATCAACACAGTTATGATACTTGCTACAAATAACAATGAAAAAATGACATTGTTTCTTGCTATGTCTATGAAAAAGCTCAAATCAGAAAAATAAATGTTTCAAAAGTTGTTATGAACTTCAAAGGCTAGTTAATTGAAAGCTACTAATTAGTGTATGCAGATATGCTCTAGATATAGAAGGAGTATGAAACTCAAGATGAAAGATGAACCATTCTTCCAAATTCTTCTGTCACTGCAATGATGAACAAAGATCCACTCACAGCAAGGCTGCTGCATTTGGTATCTCCTTGTCTTTCACAGCAATCTGAGCTGTGATTCAAGTTTTTTGAACCAAAAGAACCCCACAGTGAACTTCAGCACATCAACTATACTAACAACTACTTACATCAAAATTTTTAAGGATAATACTGTACTTGTAACTTTTAATCAGCTGCAAAGCATTTGAGGCTAACAAAGACTAAAACAGATTTGTTGATCAAACCACTGCCACTTCTACTTTTTACTTTGTTTTCCACTTCAGAAACTTCACATAGGAATATCTATAATCATTTCTCACAAGTAATTTCGAGATATTGTCCGAACCCTTGCAGACTTACAAGCAAGAACAACTGTTTTAGCCTTAATCAACTCCCTTTTTTTCTTTCCCTTTTCTCACAGGTCTAGGTTCATGCATCTGCTGGGTTCATGCCTCACTAAGACTTCTGGAAGGAAGCTCTTCCTTGGTGCTTCAGTGCTGTCGGCATTCACAAAAGCAGCAGATTGCTGCTCTCATGACAGTACATTCAGTCCTTTTAAATGTCAGATTACTGGTAGATCTTTCAAACCTGTGATTTCCAGTAAAGTAGAAAAATATCTTAAAACTAGACTCCGTATTTCCGTTCCTTTTCATTGACTTTCTTGCACATTACTTGGTTGCACTTGAGTTTTCCCATGGTAGCACAGGTACAATAAGCCTCTCTAAAAAAAGGGTAAGTGTTCCACTTTTGGATGAGATCCAGTGATGAGGAAAATCTTGCCCATGCCAGGGAGATTGGACTTGCTGATCTTGAGAGCTCCCTTCCAACCCAAACCAATCTATGAACTTCTTTGCTAAAGTGACCTGGCAATGTCACAGCAAGGAAAACAACTTGCAAAGCCTCTCTTTACACGTGCACACTTATGTCTAAGTAAGTGGCAACACAATTTTTACTTTGGATTGAGTTGCATATCCTGTTTGAAACTTGTTATTCAAATGGATAAGCAAGGATTGCCTCCACACAAAAACAGCACACCCACTGAGGGATGAAGGAGGGAGAGCTGGGGATGCTGTTCCCCGGGTTGGCGGCGGCGCGGGGGGAGCTCCACGGGACGGTGCCGCCCCGCCGGTGAGTTACGGGACACTTCGCCCCCTTCTCAAATGACCATCCCGGGAAACTACCGGAAAACATGAAAAGCACATCCGCTCCCGGGGCTTTCTCCAGTAGTAGAGAGGAATCACGAAGGCTTCCGCTGCCCCCCACTTCACCCCATTTTACCTCAGACCGGCGCTCCCACTCCCCCTCCGCCCCGTCCACGTCGCACTGAGGCTGCCCACCCCCCACGCGGGGACGGTACTCACAGGGTGACCGTCCGGTTGGGCAGCGCCTCGGGAGGCAGGACCTGAGCGAGCTCCAAGTTGCTACAAACCACCTTCACCTCCGCCGGGCCGCCGGCCGCCG